>OX463846.1:35717662-35794900 GCA_949825065.1 Odontocerum albicorne
GTAAATTATCTTATTCTCTAATTTCTACATATTTTTGTTCCTTGTTGCTTTTACTTGATTTGAATAGATTTTATTAAAGAGATCAACGTTTTTGTTCCATTGTTAACACTTATTTGTATATTATACGCCATTGTTATATTTTATATTTTTAAACAAAACTTTGCCTACTCAGTTAACATACTCGTATGTATACATATATATACCCAGTTGTTCTTCTAATTTGTTGTGTTCTCTTTACAAAGCAGTCGTCGTATTTATGTATTGCAGAAACAATGGCACGTCTTAATTGTTCCCAGTTGCAGTGTTCATATGAATATTCACATTTAAAATTCAAAAAGGATAATAATTTAATATCCTATTTCTCAATGACTACCTTTGTGGCCTAATTGGTAAGATGCCTGTCAACCAACCCGAGGGTTACGGGTTTGATTCTCGTTGGAAGTAAATGTATTTTATAAATCTTTGCTGTCTGGTTTTCACTTTAAGCCACTTTAATATATATCTGGTTGGCTGGAAGATCTTCCCACGTGGCAATAAACCCGCCAGATTAAACTGTTAAACAAACCAATTCAAATTCACGCACACACTTGCAAATATAGCACACACTAACAAAATTTCACACATACATAAATACTCGTACATTAGTATGGTGAGTAACCAAAGTTGTCGGCAGCCGTGGTCTAATTAATAGTTAGCATTGACGCTCAACAAGCGGACGCCCCAGGTTCAATTCTTGGCGGATCCATTTTCATATTAGTTTACACCATTTTATACCTAAATTTATGTTTTTGTGTAGCTTATATGCTAAATTTCATAAATTCTTAAAGAACTATTAAGCAACACAAAAATAATGCTGTGTAAAACTCAGCCTAACGGAAGGCTGCAACACATTAAACCTGCAAATCGTCTTGGAAGTTTAATCTCCTTGCTATCGAAACGTTGGATTTGATTTGTCAAGACAGTGCTTAAGTGCAACAACTTGCTAACAAAACACAAATACGTGTACACAAGCGTATTCCAGCTATCGGATAGCTGACAAGCATTCTTGATCACGAGGGATGATAGCTATCGACCCAAGTTATACAACAATCAGGACTAATTTGTTTCATAAAATGTTAATGCTCTCTTGAAATTGTATTGTAGTATTTAATATATTTAATCTCCGATAGAAGAATTCATAAAACCCTTATTTTTGGTACTAAATAAACCTTACTTCTCTGTTCATATTTGTTGAATATTCTCGATATGTTGAGCTTATTTTTCATAGATCTTGTAAACACTGGTGTACGTCTGAAAGCAATCAACTTTTGTATAAATAAACCATTTTATTTTTCTAAATATTCCCAAAACTATCATGTTTACCATCATGACCTTGTTAACAGCTACCTTTTACTGCAGTTAGTCTTCTTCATCAAGCACTATTTAATCCACTGCTGGATATAATCTTCCCCTACGGCTCTACATCAACGTCCAGCTTGAGCTTTGATCTATCTTCCTAGATATAACAACGCCCCTGATGTTATCCATTCATTGCTTTCGAGGGTTTTCAGATGGTTTTGAAGTATGTCTAGTCTACTCACAAGACAAGTTTGACTTTCGACTATTTTAATGTTAGTGAAATCAGCTCCTAAGTATGTCTAATATGGTCACGTAAGCTACATTATAGGTCATGTACTTAGAGAAACAAAGTACAAATTACTGCACCTGATCAGTCAAGGTAAAATGGAAGGCCGAAGAGGTGTTAGCAGGAGGCAAATCTCTTGGCTCCGCAATATACGTGATTGGACTGGCATAAGTGTTGGAGATCTTTTTCGGGCTGCCGGGGACAAAGATATCTACTCTCAAGTGATATTCAACGTTGGGGGAACATGACATGACACTGAGAAGAAGAACAAGCTATATAAAACTAATGATAGATCGTAATGGTGGTCTTTGGAAATATTTTGCAGTCCGTAGATTTGAATTCATCTGGATGATTTATTTCCAAATGAAACTTATAACTTCGCGAACGGATTGATTTCAAACTGTCTCTTTTTATTGCAATCCCTTAATGAAATATATCAATTGTTAACTTCCCTTAATGAAATGTATCAATTGTTAACTTATAACTTCGCGAACGGATTAATTTCAAACTGTCTCTTTTTATTGCAATCCCTTAATGAAATGTTTCAATTGTTTATTTTGAATATGAATCTTAAAGATGCTCTTTCGGAGGAGAATAGTATATTGAGATCGATTTTATCTTCATCGTATAAATGTATAGTTCAATAGGGCGGGGTACAATGATCGAGCATTTGCCGTTACTCATCCTGAGACGTGGAATGGTCTGCATCTAAGTTTTAGAGATATGGGTAGTGTGTACAGCTTTTGTAAGTACTTGAAGACATCCCTTTTTGGAAGGTCTTATAAAAAATACATGAACACTAAACACGTACACTACACATAAATCTGAATATGTTACTAGCACACATCGGAAGATCTCAAAAAAATCGTTGTAGGTTTCCTGGATTAACTAACCAAATATGTTTTTCCAAACATATACAAATTCGGAGAAGTACCTTGTCAAATTGCTACAGCCACTACCTTCCTATACCTACACTCAACTTATATAATATATATTTATTTTGTAATGTTTTTAATCTATTGATAATAATAGGTTCAAATCTTGAGTTAGAGCTCGTTTGAAGAGAACCTGTTTTCTAAAGTACTTGTATATAATTTTTTGTTATATTATTAAAAATTAATCCATCAACCTAAAAGAGCTTTCCAATTGAAACGAGCCTTACTAAAATCACTTTTCACATAAAAACCGATTAATTAATTAAAACCGGTGATATCACATTCAATACTTGATACATTGACGAAAACAGAATGAAGGACATTAAGATGTCTTGTGGAATGCCGATTGTTTTGCAAGATTATTTAAAGAGATGCCTTGAAGCAAGTTACTACGTTAATGATGTGTCCCAAACAAAAACCAATCTCAAGATCTGTCAATGACCTCGTTAATACTTATTTTGCTTTGACCCTCACACGTAATGCGTCCTGTCCACAACATGACATAAATACTTCTTAAAATTATTGACTTTTACTGCGCTTTTTTGTTAGAAATAACACTAAGGACTGTTTCACTAGCGCTTAGTAACTGCATATTGAAGTAAGATACTATTGAACTACAACAAAACTTCACATGTAATAAGATTTGGAAGTTAAACAAAAACAAAATTTACTCTAAATCAAATTTGTGTCAATAATACTTGTAAAAAACTGTTGCATGGACCTGAAACATTGATAAGTGATCTCCCAAGAATAAAATATGTTATATTATTATTTTTATTTCAGCGCTCTTTTAATAAAAATACATTTCCGTTACATGATATACAATCTGGCAGTTTTTTTGCCATATGGTAATCTCTCCCAACCAATTAGCAATACATCATGGAGACCTTAGGTGAAAACAGACTGATTTTTTTTTATAATAATGTTTTCAAATGCGCGACCACTGAATTGAAGGACAGGTATCTTGACAACTAGGCTACGAAAGTTGTCAACTAGGCAAATTTATGTATAACACTTTCGTTGTTTGTAATACAATCTGGTGGGTTGACTGCCATGTGACAGTCTCTTCCAGCCAACTAGAAAAATATTATGGATACCTTAAGTGAAATTCAGATTAGAACCCTTTTTAAAAATAAATTGGGTTTTCAACTAGGTCTCGGAATTTGTTAAGGCCATAGTATGATTTGAACTAGTAAAAGTTAACCTTGCAGAATTGGCAATAATAATTTGTATATGAAATAATACATTTTTAAAATATTTTTTCAAACAGCTTTTATTTGAAAAATACTTGACTTTTGAGGATAGAGAAAAAAATATGTCATATTTATCAACAATCGCTCGCAAGATAAATATAATCTATAATAAATTGGCATAAATCAAACGAAAAACTGCCACGTGTGAACAAAACATAAATTATAATAACCTTTAAAATTATTTTAGTTTGACAGCTCTGGACAAGAATTTTATCAATTGTAAAAAATCAGAATTCTGGCCGTTTAAGTTGAAAATATTACCTCGAGACACCAATTTATTTGTAGGTTATGTCATATCTAAAAAATATAACTTATTTTAAAAAATTGAATACATGAACTTTAACTAAAATTTAAATTAAATGGTTCCCCGCATAGAATGAAAATGTGTTTAGTATAATTTTGGATATAGAAAACTATAATGTTAAGTATGTACAGTAATTTTACATGTATATACTATATGTGTTAATGTGTCATTTATTAGATCAACGATTCATAAAATGAAACACTATTTTCAATAATGACGAATAATGCAATAACATAGAAATAAATCTTAATGTAAAAATAAGTTTTGAAATATAAATCAGGAAATTCCGCCGGGTGCCAAAAATGTCAACAAGTCATTGTATATATATACGAGTACATGCCTACCTTTTAAACATTTCACGTAACCACTGATAAGCTCGTTAGCAGAATGTGTAATCCTATTTTCCCCAACGAAACACAAAACTAATTAACAGGAAAAACATTCAAAAATGAAATAATTAATTTAATCACCAATGTTTCAATGTAAAACAGTTTGAAATGTTTCATCGATGTATGCATATAGAATTGGAATTTATAACGAACAGCGAATGTTGGTACGTATAATCTCGAACACGTTTTGTTGGCGACTGTCTGAATTGTATTATACCGGTATTTAGATACCGACCGCTTCAGAAGTAGCTTCTTCCATGCGGTGAATATTCTCTTGACACTGAAAGTGAGTAGGCACTTTATATTGACAAATTATAAATAAAGAAGGGATTTTTTATAGACACACTTTTGAATTTCGAATACCATTGGTACAGGTATCGATCGACAATAAATATTTTCTGATGTAAAATATATCCAATTAAGCGGTTTTAAATTAATTGCTTCTTTCATCCGGTGTTATATTATTCGATCGATGTTATAAAAAAAATATAGATTGCAATTTATACCGATTTATACATAACTGAATATTCGTTATATAACATAGTATTCGTTTGGCACTGAATATGAAAGAGAACTTTATATTGACGAGTTATAAAGAAAGAACACTTATTTTTTTGATACATTTTTGAATTTCGAATACTGGTTTTGATTGACAACAAATATTTTAATAGATTGGTATAAATTGACATCAAATATATTTGGGTGAAAAATATATTCAATAAAGCAGTTTTAAAGAAATTGCTTCATTCATCCGATACGACCGTGATGTATGGTATACCGATTTATTTACAACATAACTGAAACCGTAATATTAGTTTGTAACTGAATATGAAACTACACTTTATATTGAAGTGTTATAAAGGAAGAAGACATTTTTTTATCGATTTTCACAACAAATTTAATGGTCGCAAATTTTATGCTGAATTAAAAATAACATAAGTGGACCCGTGACATAATATTCATTTGGCACTGAATATGAAAGTGAGAAAGTATTTTATATTGAGTTATAAATAAACAAAGACATTTCTTAATAATAATTAATACAATTTTGAGTTTCATACACTATGGGGGCAGGCATCGATAAACAGTAAATATTTTTTGCGTGTAAAATACGAGTATATCCACTATAGTGGATTAAAAAAAGTTAATATTATCCTGTGCATGAACTTGACATTGAATTGAACATTTTATATCGATGTATTTTCGACATATTTTAACAAACATATTTTCGATTACTGTTTTGTTAGGAATCATATATTTTTTTAACACACGTGATTCCATTTGTTAAACAAACGAACCCATAGCTTAGAGCAAAAGTGGCTGAATATTCTCTCCACACGGTATATACAATTTATATTAACAGGTTACAAAGAAAGAATACATACAGAGTTTTGAATTTCGAATACTATAAAGATATTGACAATTAATATTTTTGGGTGTAAATATATCTAATAAAACGGTTTCTACAATGAGTTTTGAATTTCAAATTTTATGAAGACATTGACTGACCATAAATATTTTTGGGTGTAAAATATGTCTAATAAAGCGATTTATATACAGGATTTTGAATTTCGAATATTAAGAACATATTGACAATAAATATTTTTGGGTGTAAATACGAGTATATCTAACAAAGCGGTTTCTATAACGAGTTTTGAAATTCAAATTTTATGAAAACATTGATTGACAATAAATATTTTTGGGTGTGAAATATCTAATAAAGCGATTTATACATAGAATTTTGAACTTCGAATACTATGAAGATATTGACAATAAATATTTTTGGGTGTAAAATATATCTAATAAAGCGATTTATACATAGAATTTTGAACTTCGAATACTATGAAGATATTGACAATAAATATTTTTGGGTATAAAATATATCTAATAAAGCGATTTATGCATAGAATTTTGAACTTCGAATACTATGAAGATATTGACAATAAATATTTTTGGGTATAAAATATATCTAATAAAGCGATTTATACATAGAATTTTGAACTTCGAATACTATGAAGATATTGACAATAAATATTTTTGGGTGTAAAATACGAGTATATCTATTTAATAAAGCGGTTTATGCAAAAAAATATTTAAAAAGGGTTCTAGTCAGATAAAAGAGTTAGGTAACGATATTCGCACGCACCGAGTATTCATGTGCGAGTGTTGTTGCCCCGTCACGTATGGTAGTATTACCAACACGCATAATAATGAACCACAAGTTCCGTGACTACTCCAATGGTTCTTTAAGCCGAAAGCTCAAATACTGACCCCGAATATAATGCTGCCTGACCACGCTCTTCAATATGTCCGAATCACTAATTCGGGTTTATTGAATGGTACCATACAAAAGACAAAAATCTTCATATTGTTTTAAGATCATATTTTATGCCCATTTACTTTTATAGATATAGAACGTAATATAGGGTGGCGCAGAGGAAACGCATGTTTTTTTGAATGGCTAGTATTTTACAAAGAGAGGAAACGCATGTTTTTCATTTAAGCATAACATTGTTTATTTTCAAGATAATTTTTTGATTAATACATGTAAATTAAGTAATAATATAACACCTTTAAATTAATTGTGAAAAATAATGTCAGGCAAGTGTTACCCTTCTTCGCGGTCACATATCTGCAGCCTCTCTTGAAAGTTATGCATCACTCTCAAAAACATTTCTTCTGGTATTCCTTCGATTTCTTGACGAATAGAAACTTTCAGTGGGCCATTAAAAAAACATGCGTTTCCTCTGCGCCACCCTGTATAATAAATGCATTATTTTATCCTTTGATACTTTATTACATGTTAACACTCCATTGTATTTCGGGCTTATGACCAGGCGGCAATCTCTTCCAACCAAATATACACAAATAAATAAAATAATTTATTATTTATAGTTAAGGCATCAACATTGTGGAGGTTTAAATACATTGTAATTTGTTTTATCAAACACTGTTTATACCACTTTATGGAACGGTATTATCTTTACATAAAGTGGAATAACGGTAGGTTAATACTAAATCTCAGACAGACAGACATACAAACAAACAAGACATACGAAAGAAATAAAATAAAATGAATATTTTTTTGTATATAGAAGATATGTCTTATAAAATTATTCGGTATGTTGACAATTGATTCTAAGAAGCATATTGAAAAACAAGAATTGCATGAGGATAACACCGCACATGTTGAAAGTTCCTGTCTTTCAATTCGCTTCCGGCACGTCTTGCCAGATATACCCAGAATACAAATAATCTAATAAAAAGTTTTTGTCTAAAAAAAAATATTTTTATTTTATAACTTTTTTTTCCACCAAGAACATGTCAAGGTGAATTTATAAGCTTATCCTTGAAAAATAACATTTCAGAATCAAATCATGATATAATATATGTCGTTATGAAGAAATAAATGATAAATATGTTTTTATAATATGACACCTTATAATAACCATAACGCATGTATGCATTTAAATTTTAATAAAATTATGCATTTATAACTTGTAATACCGACTATAAAAATGATATTAGAACAAAAAAAATATATAATGATGTGTTTGTCAAGTGATGCAGGAAATAAAACTTCATAAGAATTCCAACACTTGATACAGTTTAACCTCGTTTAAATGTGCTAACGTTGTCGGATTAATAATTTAAAAAAAAAAACATTTAAACGGTTATGTGTTGTTATTTTTTTTAATAAAATAAAGTGTCATCCAAAACTGTAAAATAGGTTGTACTTACGTCAGCATGTAAAAAAAGAAGTTGTCATAGTTATGGTTTAATCTTTAAGTTTGAAACATTAATGTCATAGTTAAGGTTTAGTATATTAAATATTGTCTTTAAATAATTAAATTGTTGTTATACGGTTTAATTAAATGAACTGGAATGGATCCAAATGAAACAGAAGATACGTGCTGAATATATCCGCAACTATCGTGAGAGACAAATAACAGAAAAAGCTCACATGCTCAGCAAATGCGAAATTTTCAACAAGTGCAACAAAAACAAAGGGAAGCTTATGAGCGTAGCGCTGCTGCAGTTCAACAAAGCGTCGTCTTCGACAAGTTTAACAACAGGAAGAAACTGAAAAGGTAGTCAACGAGCGTCCTGCTGAAAAAGCACAGTGAATATGTGAATTTCGTCAACGTTTTGAGAGAAGATTTGAAGTTTGTCATCGAGACAACTTTGGCGAGAACACAGTTGAAATTTATAACTGAAACTCGATGAATACTGAATGTCAATTCTGCCATTCTCTCTACTTCGCAATTGAAAGATCTGGCAAAACATTCAAATATTGTTGCCATAAAGGAACTGTTCTTCTTGGAGTTGAAAAAAAACGACGCAAGTTCCCTCAACTTTTGATGGAGTTTAGCAATTCATATTTTCCGAGATAGTATAACTTTTAAACAAACATTTATTCTTATAAATTTTCAGCCGTTTTTATTTTTTAAACTTTCAGCCTGGCAAATCAATTTACATCCCATGATTTTTCACGGTCTACAAATAGTACTTAAAATAAAAACTGATCGCTCATAATTTTCCGATCTGAAATATATATTTTTTTAATAATTTTTCAACTAACCCCCACTTAACTTAAAAACTTTTTACATAATTATTTTCAAGAGTTCGTATATCTATCGAGTTTTCTTCTAATCCGTGCTTTCATATCTAACGTCTCCTTTCAAGTCTCTTAACAAACCTTATCAAATGACACTGCTGGATGTAGGCCTCTTCTAAAACCTTCCACGCTTTCCTGTCTTGTGCTTTTCTCGTCCATTTTCTACCGGCGACAGGGATAATGTTATCAGCCCACCTCTTCTGGGGCCGTCCCATCGGTCTTCTCGTATCCCACGACCTCCATTTCAGGACTCTGGGTGCCCATATTTGATTTTGTTGTCTTGCAACGTGACCCGCCCATTGCCATTTCATGCCAGCAACATGGTCCATTATGTCGACAACCCTTGTTCGTCGCCTGATTTCTTCTCTGATCAGACTTATGCCCAACATTCGTTGTTCCATGTACCGTTGTGCGCATTTTAGTCTGTGAAAGTATTGGCAGTTAATGTCATCGTTTCCAAGTCATACGTTAGCACAGGGAAGGACGCATGCATCAAAGACTTTTCTTTTTAGATTGGTGGGAACTTCCTTGTTCTTGAGAACATGGTCGAGCTTTCCAAACGCTTAATCTTAATTATATGGTCCCATATGTAGTATTTGCTCGGAATTATTTAATCAAGCTTTGCTGTCAAAAAGTAAATTACCTGACAATTTTTTAAATAGTTACTAAATAATAATTTCAAATAAGTTTTGTTGTTCATTTTGCTCCACAATGTGCATTTGAATGCAATGGATTTTCAATTATACACTTAATCTTTTAACACCGCCCAATGTAGTGCAGAAATAGATTCCGAACAGCAATACGACTCCAACGTTCCTCAGTGGAGCAGTTTCATGGTCAGTCGTTGTGTAATACGAGTGTCTGCTACCCACTGGGTTCTACATAATTCCATTTAGTCCTACACGTTGGTAAGTGGGATAATTAAATAATAATGGAAACATGACGTGCCTAATCTATTAGAAAGTAGGATATCCATTTTAATTCTGTGAAGAAACAAATACTCATTGTAAAAAATGACTGCATTAAGTCTTATTCAGTAGTCGTCTGTTATGAAGAATTGCTGTTAATGTTACAATAAATACAATGGAAATAAATGCACGCCTTGAAAATATTATATTGTAAATTTAGATGATTTAAATATGAATGTCCAAAAGATATGGTTGTTGAAAAGAAATTGTCTATTTGAATTTATAATATATGGTTGAAAAATTAAAGATTGGAGAAAGTTGACGAATTTCGCTATCTAAAAAGCATCTTTTGGAGATAAAGTAAAGTAGAAAAACGTATTGAAATGCATAGGGTCAACGGTGCTTTTAGTAATGTTGTAGTAAAAAATCGATCGTTAAGTTTTTTAAAACTCATCATTGAATCAAAATCAGTTAAACCATATTTCAGGAACACAGGGATGCTATAAAACGTCTCCCATCAGATCGATTTGCAGCACAATACCCCTATATATGGCTAAAACAGCAAATGTTTCTATTTTAACACCTGGTTTGGTTTGTGATGAGTGTCCGTGACGTTAAGAATATTTAGATACCTTAGAAAAAGGTCAAATACAACTTTAAGTACCGAATAATACGACTTTGTTGTTTCTTTTTTCTTAAGGACAAAGTATAGACACGTAAGAGCTGAGATTATTGCAAAAAATATATACGCTTTGCGTGCTCAATTAGATAATATAATTTGAATAAATATGCAAGTTTTTAGACTGTCTATAGATTTTATTTTCAGTTACGTGATTGATCTTCTTGAAAGACAATGAAAATCTATGTTTCCGTATATTTTATCCTTGACTTCACCAATGCACTGAATCCAGACGGCTAAGGGAGCGAGAGGTCGCCTGAAGGTGGTTTAGGGGGATCGAAAAATCCTAAAATTAACAAAAATTCAATTAATCCTAACTCTCGTTTCTTCATATTTTTATATGGTGCGGTGACTTAGACATTCGAGGCATGTACTAGATAAAGAATCAATGCTTTTGAGAAGTAATATTGGAGTCACTTCTTACATATTCCATAGACTGCAAAAAGAACCAATCAACTATTGAAGAGTTCGGGGTTGAGACGCATCTTTCTGTGCTGTGCGTAAGAAAAATCTTACAATACTTTGGGCTCGTAGCAATGGACTGTCTTGAGCAGTCAATTCTGGCAATAAATGAGTACGGTAAAAAGAGCAACGACTATGCATCCATCCCATGGAATGACCGAGTGGAAACGGAGTATGGTGCTTATTTCTGGAAGCATTGCATAGGGCAAGAGATCGCTTGTACTGGAGAGAGGTCGTTGATAACTAAGGTAATCACAATTCTGAGAAAGAAGGAATTACCGAGATTCATGAATTTATTATCATGAAGCAATCTGTATTTCCACTTTTGCGTGGTGTTAATAGCAGTGATTTCGGGAAGTTCATTTTTCCCTATTGTATCATCTGTGTGTGATGTTTGTATGTGTAGCGATTCTCAGAATTGAGGTAAGGATCAAGAAGGAGAATTCTTAACTTCATAAACAAACTCCCCCAGTCTTAAAAAATATGAGCAGATGATAATTATTGTTGTATTATACAAACATTGAACCTGCGTTGTGTTATTGATGTGGAGCCCGCGTGAGATTCGTAACTCTCAAATTGTGAATAAAATCCAAAATAAGATTTTGTAATATATCTACTTACGGGAGTGTGGTTTCAACTTGGAAAAAGGTCATGCATGAGATCAACAAGTTTGTGAGTCATTTAGTGTGGAGCCCGCAAAAAAATCTTTGTAATATCTTTACTCGCAATTTCTACCCATGGCTCCATCTTCCATGATTTCTTCTGGGTATATTGGGACACTACCTTTTAAGCGTGAAGAGGGATGTAAGGGTATTTTTTTATATCTTTGGATTGCTGACACGAGCAACGTCTAATCTGACTTTCTTTGAAAAGGTATAATTTTATGTTCCTGATAACTATTTGATTTGCAGAAATGCGAAATCAAATCGTTTAGACAGACAATAAGTGGAACTTACTAACAAAGTGTTTTTAAAGAAAGCCTATTAAGCTTTCTTAGTAATGGGAATTAGATATTTCGGCTAAAGAATTTAATTCTTATTTGATTATTTTCTACTGTATGTATAATATTTATATTTAAGCTTTGTTTGTAATTGGGTTATTCTATGTATGTAAGCTTTATTAAATAAATAATGTCATTACCATATGCAAACCTCTTTCAACTAACGAGAAATATATTGAAGAAACCTATTTAAAACCTTACGTGAAAACCAGACTGAAACCCTTATAAAAACATAGGGTACCCACAGAAATTAAACCCACATCCCACGGGCAGGAAAACAAACGTTAGAGCAGTGTTCGTTGAAATACTATATACAAAGTGTTAAGAAAAATATTTAGGAATTAATTTAAATAAGTTAAAAGTGATAGCTGCTGGAAAGTGTAATTCTTAGTATTTGAACGGTATGGGTGTCAGGGCCGAATATGCCACTATCACATATCGAAAGATCTACAAAGATTTGTTTGTAGTGCTTTTCCCTCGGTAAGTTTTCTGTGGTTTTCTTATCAATTTTTTTTCCTAAACTTATGCAGATGTGAGAAAGTATCTAATTTATGGATTCTACCACCGCTTTCTTATCCTCACACTCAACTTAAATGTTTATTTTGTAATATTTTTAATAAATTAACAATAGAGGGCTCGATTTCCGAGTCAGAGCGCCCTTGGTGAGAGTCAGCTCTCTTAATGACGCAATATAAATTGTCCTTTTATTATTATACGTATGAGTTAATAATCCATGACTCGAGCAAATTGAGGATTTTTGCAATTTGTGAAGCATGTTTTCGAAGGCAAGTAAGATATTTCCAGACGTTGGTCAACAGTGGACTTAATACTGTTTTTTGGCTATAAATCAATCGCAGTCTTAAAAAATACTGAGCGTTGTGGTGTGGTCTCGAAGGTTATGGCATTTCTTAACGTCATTTACGAGTATGACTTCAATGAAGGGCAACTTCAGATTTTTTGCCCTCAGAAAACTTTAGTTGATAAGGAGATGCTTTCTGATGAGCATTGGTGTGGAGTCTGCGGGGATAGTTTAGAAAAACTGTTTTGAGGCATCTCTACTTACGAGAGTACGGTTTTTACCCGTGGCTCTATCTTCGAAAGTTGCTTCCAGATATGTTGGGATACTACCTTCTAAGCGTGAGGAGGGACATGAAGGTCCCTTCTTACATCTTAAGTTTTTGACAGGAGCTGATCTAATCCAATTTTGTTGGAAAATATGGTTTAGTGTTCCTGATAACTAATTGATAAACAAAAATATTGATCTATTTAGACTGCCATTTAGTAACTTGCAGTCTAAATAGATCACTTCTATTGCCATTTAGTAAGTGCTCTTCCTTTGTTTCATGGACTGCCACTTTTGAATAGGGTCTTTGATATTGTCATCTTCAACATTTAAAAAAATGTTTTTAAAGAACGTATTTTCAGCTTTCTTAGTAATAGGAGGTAGCTGTTTCTGATTAACAATTATTTATTATTTCTTAAATTATATTTTAAGTATACAAGTCAGAAGTGCACGATGTGTGTGGAAGAGGTAGACCGAGAAGAATGTGGCTGGACTAAATGGACCAGATTTTGAAAGAAGGTAAAGGAAACAGTATGAATAATAGAAGATTGTGTATGACGAGATATATGAGGCGAAAGTTGCGTGATTGTATAGAAAAGTATGAAGAGCTGTCTCTCTGCCTACCTTGCAAGGGTCACGGCATGATGATATGTATGTATTTTTTGTTATTATATTATACATATATACCTTTTATCTTTGTTTGTATTTGAGTTTAACCTGTATATGTAAGGCGTATTTAAAAAATAACTTAAGTTTTGTTGTTTCATTTGTCTACAGTACAAAGAGTTCATACATTTTATAACTGAGGTTATCGCAACTGAAATGCATTCCGATGTATAAGCCCACTACCATGATAAATGCGTTCATTGTCTCGCGACTTGATTACTGCAATGCAAAGTACTCATAATATACCATATACTGAACTACCTAAGACAATTTTACACGTTGAAAAGATTCTTCAATGCAGCGCCACGATTATTTTTGATCCTTCGCTAGTTGAAATGTCCTTAAAATGTGATATGTCGTATGGTACGCAAAGTTCTTCATTGATATACACATATACTGTCTGTCCAATGGGAAAGGTGACTGATTTTATTTTCGCGTAACCACTAGCGCCATCTGTGAATGAATAAATTAATTAACTAGTGACATATTTCGACTATCTTCCGTAAAAGTTTTAAAGCGCTGATATCGCTGGTTCATTCGTAATGACATAACAATTGACAGCACCTTCTGAGTCTCGGTCGGAAAAGGAACAATGGAGCAACGTGCCAACATTAAATTTGGTTTTAAATTTGGTAAAAGTGCCACAGAAACTTTTAAAATGATTCAAACTGTTTATGGTAGTGAAGCAATGATTCGTCAGAACGTTTTTAAGTGGTTTGCAAGAAGAGAGGAATTTTTAAATCCACCATACTAAGTCCATATCATTTTAAGAAAAAGTTTGGACAAAATTGTGACTGACTGATGCTCAACACACACTGACGACCTCAAAAAGTTTGCCGAGTGAAGCGCCGCAGAGACATGAAAAGAACGACTGATATGGATGCAGATATCATGTCAACCATTGTAACAGGTGATGAAACATGGTGCTTTTAGTATGAGCCACTTACAAAGCGCCAGAGCTCAGAATGGAAGGGTCCACAATCTCCGAAACCGAAAAAAAACGCGCTTGCAGAAGAGCCGAAGAAAGATTCTTCTCACCGTTTTATTTGATTGCAAAGGAATTATCCATAAAGAATTAATTATCCACGTCAGAATGTCAAATGGTGAACGCCAATGTGTACTTGGGTATTTTGAATCGTTTATGGGCCAGGATTCTTCGAGTTCAACCCGACCCGAATATGCACCGGCGCACAAAAGATTGAACGCGATTTCTTGGCCAAAAAAAGTATCAATTACCCCCGTATTCACATGATTTGGCTCCATGCAACTTTTGGCTATTCTCGAAACTGAAATTGGTGATGAAAGAAAAGCGTTTCGACACGATTACAGACATCCAGAAGGTTTCTTCCGCGATCTTGGAGGCAATTCCGAAGAATGAGTTTCAGGAGTGCTTCAGAAAATTTTACAACCGCTTCCAGTATTGTATTGACTAGCAAGGATTGTATTTTGAATAAAAGGTAATGTGAACTATTAATAAACAATGTCTAGTGTTTCATTTCCCGCCAGTCACCTTTCGCATTTGACAGATTGTGTCCTCCGTATTCTAGTCGGTACGACGTCTTACAACAGGCTGCGGATTCGATCCTTGATATTTCCCATTTTTTTTAAAGGTTTTTATTCTGATTTTTTTCAGGTCTTTTAAACATCTTTCTGATTATTGAAATATATTGCAGCCTGGCAATAAATCCACCAGATTGTACTGTATATAACGAAAACGTTATAAAATAAAATGCAACAACATACGAGTACATGGCGAATTTAAGATTCCATTTGTATGTCTGGGAAACGTACTAAATTATGCTTATAAGGGTCTCAGAGTGTTAATAATTTAGTTGAGGTGGATCAGAGGAACAGACCAGGCTATCTCGATGAATTTTTCATAATGGGTGACCCTCTTGCATAGAAACTTCCTGGATAATTTTTAAGACGCTGTTTGAAGCAAACCAATGAGACCGGGAAACTTACGGTGAATGAAAGCTGATTCCAAATTATTTCAGCGTGGACAGTAAAAGACAACTCGAATAATAACAATTACTATTATTAATTACAGCAAATGTGTAAAAGTATTGAATGCAATACAAGTCATTCAAAAAATACATGAGGAATAAAAAAAACACCAAGTTAAGTGCATATATAATATGTACCGGTAATCATTACAGTGGACTTAGTTAAAAATTGAAAAAATAAAGTTATTAAAATGTAAATAATTGTTCTGTAAAATAAATAATAAAATCAATGTTTTAAATTTTTGGACCTAATTCACTGCCAGTTATCGACAAAAGTAATAAGATATTTTTTCTCATATGACGTAATAAAAAAAACAATTGCAATAAAAAATAAAAACAAATTAGTATGTTAAGACTATTCACTTCTTGTGAGAGTAAACATTTATCTTGTCGCTAACCGCATTCTCCAGTGGCGTAGTATGCATAAATTGTTGACTTGCAATAACTCTAGTCAATAAAGTTGTCAATTTGTCTTATGCACTTATGTATTTTCCATATCGTGCAGAAGTATAAAAATCTGTCAAACGACTCTGAGCAAACATCTCTGAAGCATTACAATACATTGTCAGTTTGAAGGTTGTCTCTTTACAAAATTATATTAAAATTAAATTGAACTCACTTTTCTTCCTAAAATGTCAAATTCACAAATGTATGTTTCCAGAAATGCCAAAATAAACCGATAAAATCATTGTTTCATAATTGTTGCTCTGAAACAGGTCGAAATTATGATCGTTGTGTAATTCATAAGTCATTAATGAATACCTAGATAAGTGTTTCTTAAATAGTGTGCCGCAAGGTATGATGAATTTTATTTACACATAACAAGGAATATATACAATTTGCGAAAAAAACAACAGTTTATTTAATTTGGACACACAATTTTATTGAATCTGGGTTTGTTGCCTTTCATTTGTCGTGTCCTCAGTAAACTAGGCTTTTGCCTGAATCTATAATATGCATTAAATTTTTGACCTGTTTATTTCATTCCTGTGTTAAAATGTGGACCTGCAATTTATTTATAAAGTATTCGTTATACCTAGAAAATACAAATTTCATCCTCGTGTCATTTTGCTTGAGAAAAAAATTGGTTCTCTCTGGATATATAAATTCACATTTTTTGTAAACTAACCAAGAGTTGAAAAAGAAAGCAGAAAAGCTGGGTTTGAGATAAATCGCAACGAAATCAAGTTTATGGGAGTTGACGAATGCTGCGAATATCTCGGACGGAAAGGAGAACAAACGAGTCTATATTACTGAAACTCCATATAAACATTAGTTTCCCCATAATCTGTCAACAAAACTTTCTTTGGACACATATCGAGACACGATTCTCGAAAAGTCTGTCATGCTGGACAATGTTTCTGGTAGAAGACCAAGAGACTGCATTCCCCTTGCGTTGGACAAACCAGATCAAAACCGTTACCAAATTCACATCTGTCCAAGGACAGAAATGTCTGGAGAAATATTATGCATGTCTTATCATAAATATGACACTCAGGTATAAGAATGAAGACTTGAAATGGAGAGATGATTAGAAAATGGACTTATTTTTTATTAGTTAAAACAACATAATCTAAATAAAACCTTTTTGATTTGTGATTTTTTCTGAGTCGATGTAGTAAATTCAGTATTTTTTATTTGATTATACATCATACATCAAAATAAATGTAAAATGTTCTATAAAAATTAACGTGCCTCCGTAATATCTTAGGATAACACGCAACACTGATTTAAATTACTTCCGCGAGTCCTTAATTGTCGACTCATTTTTTACTCAAAATGTCGGGTAGAAACTTTTGAATATGTTTTAGTAACAAAAGTGTTAGAGCTACTGGTCGAGAATTAACCTAATTTGAATAGTGCCTGTGAATATATCAGTAAATCTTTTCACTTTTTCTAGCAGAATAATGATGAAAACGTTTTACTCTATCGCTTTTAGCCCTTGACCTCATTCCATTCATTCACCTTGCTATTTACTCTTTCGTGACCATCTCAAGTTTATCTTAAAAAAAAAAATTACTTTTTAAATATTATTTTGTGTTTAAAAAGACATAATATAAATAAAATTTAGAAGCTAATTATGTTTTTGAGAGATGATACATGTTGATGTTGTTATATGATAACATTTAATAGGCTAATTAGGTTTTTGAGAATCGTTACTTGATAATGTTGTTACATGATAATATTGAAGGTGCTAATTAGGTTTTTGAGAGATTTTACATAACAATGTTGTTATGTGATAAAATTAAAGAGGTGAATTAGGTTTTTGAGAGATGTGACATGATAATGTTTTTTTTTTACCTGGCGAACTTATTGGCATGTGGCAATGTCTTCCAACGAACCAATTTTTTTCGCCCTTGGAGAGATTTTTGGTTACTTAATGGTGCTAGAGAAATAAATCAATGTAAAGGCACAAAGCATATTAATATATTAAACACTTTATTTTGCAGTTTGCATTATAGTGGGATTGTTGCTAAATGGCAATCTCTTTCAACCAACCATACAATTGTTTTTCAATATTTTGAGTAAAATATGGAGTATTCACATTGCTGATCTAGATAAATCTCAACTATTTTTCACTAAAAAAATAGTATTTAAAAAAGATTTTCGTACAAATTTGTCGCTAAATAAAGAACGGATGGAGTTTCATTAACTCGTTATAAAATTTGGAGCTTATGAGGTCTAAATCTTAAAAAACCAAGATTAGACATTAGTATTTAAGCTGGAACATAAATTCGAAACAATGGCTCAAATTACTGAATATAAGTTAGTAGACATCTAATATTTCAAGCCGAGAAGTCTGTGGACCGAAGTGTCCAATTACTAAATAGATCTAATATTTTAAGAAAATACACATCAAGACGTTTAAATAATAATTAAGAGTACATCTTTCAGGAAAATTCGTTCCTTCGGTATCCGTTATGACGAGATTTGATCTGTGTGTTGTTTGGTGCAGTAACATTTAAATTTCAGCATTTGGGAACTGAACAGATCTTGTAATGAGCTCATTTCAATAAAAACAAATCAAAACAGATAAAAAAACGAAAAAATCGTATAGTACGCGTTTGTGTACATAAAATTGTATACGGTTCTATGAACAAATATCGCTATTCAATTTCAAGAGGAGTTGTTACGTCACCAGCTTATTCTCTTTCAAATGAATTATTGAATGGATATTAGAAAACTCATACTAATTTCGAAAATATTTTTAATGGTAGAAAAACTTTTAATATTGCAATATTTCTTATGTTTACCTTCATTGTAAGAATAATAATAATAATATGACAATTTATTAAGCGCCGTTTAGAGAGCAGACTCTCCTCAAGAACGCTTTGACTCGGGATTACACACTGTTACATTAGGTGTTTTCCCGCATCTGCAAGTGTTTAAAAAAACATATTAAGTAAGAAAACCGTAGAAAACTTACCAAGTAAGACGAACTACAAAGAAATATTTGTAGATATTCCGACATATGATAGTAAAACATTCGGTTTTTATTGAATAGGCAATTCATCCAAACTAGGATGATTTGTGTCATGAAATTCAAGTCATAATGTAATTATGAGTCGATATAAGAAGACTGTTTTTTTTAATACAATTATAGACAATTTAAAATATCAGCTGATTAAGCTTCAAAATTTTAACAATTGATCTATAAGTGGAAACATTCGGCTTTAAGTATAGTGGATATGCAAAGTATTCATATACAACCATAAACCTCGATAAAAATATCCAAAAAGGGATGTCTTCAAGTACTGTCTTAAACCGCTCATTTATTTATTTATTTATTTATTTAACACTTTTATTGCAATACAATCTGGCGGGCTTATTGCCAGGCGGCAATCTCTTCCAACCAACCAGACAAAAGTAAATGAAGCAAGTTACGTGGTCGCATAAATCATTCAAATGACTATCCATCCCCACGAAATCCATAAACATATACGTGAGAACATGCCCACAAACCCCACAAAGACGGACAATCACCCGAACACTATTTTTCATATAAAGTGAGATATCATCAATCAAAAGGAAAGGAAAGGATGGTGGAGAGGAAAGGAAAAGAAAAATCAGGAATGAAACACGTTATTTTACTGACTAGAAATTAAGAGTTTTTTCAGTCGCTTCTTAAAGCATGCCAAGGACGGAGCGAGTCTTATATTGGTTTGTAACTGATTCCAGAGTCTCACTGCATGGACAGTAAAGGACGACGTGAAAAAAGAAGAGCGGTGAACTGGAAAGGCCAATAAACAATCTCCGTTTGAGCGTAGCGCTAATCCATGATTGGAAAGACGCTGAAAATTTTCGGCGAGATGAGAGGGTGCGGCGGGACAGTTAAGGATATTATACAATAGAGACAGAATGTGAATTTGGCGTCTATTTCTAACATTCAACCAGTTCAATGCCTTCTGGTATGAAGTTATATGATCGTACTTTCGTAGGTTGAAAATAAATCTTAGGCACACATTTTGAAGACGCTGTAATTTGTCCAGCTGTTCCTCTGTAACATCCAAGTAACATACGTCCGCATAGTCCAGAATCGGAAAGAGCAGAGATTGTACGAGTAAAATTTTGGTTTTAGTTGGTAGAAATCTTTGCAACACTTTAAGGGAATGAAGGCTGAAGTAGATCCTTCGGCTTACCTCATTTATTTGATCTCGCCATGAGAGAGTGTTATCTATTAGCACTCCTATGTTTTTAACAGTTTTATGTAATGGTATAATAGAGCCATCAAGTAATATTGGAGGAAGTAAGTCAGTGTTGAATTTACCGAGAAGCTGAGGGCTGCCAATGAGGATCGCTTGAGACTTCTTAGGATTGATGAGTAAGCCATGCTCCCCAGTCCACTCCGAGATCGATTGAAGGTCCATATTTAAATTGTTCAAAGCCGCGTGAAAGAAATTTGGATCAAAATGAATATATATCTGCAGGTCATCTGCATACAGATGATAAGAACATTTAAGAGACGATGTTATTGGGTTGATGAATATAGAAAAAAGGAGTAGAGAGAGAATTCCACCTTGGGGAACGCCTGCAGAGAGATCAGTCCATTCAGATATACGCTCTTGGTATTTACAGGATTGTTGTCTTCCCTTTAAATAGTTCGAAAACCAGACTATGACCGATTCAGAGAATCGTAATGAACGCATTCGAGCCATAAGCAGATCAAAGTCTACAGTATTGAATGCATTGCTGAAATCCAGTAGACATAACAATGTCAACTGCTTAAAGCTCATTCCACGTCTCACGTCATCCGTGATCTTGACCAGTGCGGTAGTGGTACTATGTCCCGGACGAAATCCTGACTGCAATGGATTAAACAATTCAAATTGATTAAGGTGGGAGTCAATTTGTATATGAACAATTTTTTCAATAATTTTGGATAGTGTGGGCAGAATAGATATGGGCCTAAAATCTTTATATGACGTGGGTGAGTCAACTTTCGGGATCGGAATAATTAGAGCCCTCTTCCATACACTAGGAAAGCTGCTAGTAGACAAAGAAAAATTTATAATATGTGTTATGATAGGAAGAATAGCACCGATAATGAAGGAGATGAATACAATCGAAATATTGTCGTCACCCATCGCTTTTGAGGATATAGTCAAAAGAATACGACGAACCTCACCTACATCATTTATTATTTTATAAAAAAATTGGAATGACCAACCCAATTTCTAATACTTTATTAGAATAGAAAAGGGTATCCTGTAGAACTACAAATGTCAATGGTTGATCATATACGTACATATATCTATTGTATTTACGAGTATAATACACAATGAGGTTGTAACTTGTCATCCACCAATTGGGATAAGCTCTGTTTATTTTGTGTGTTTGATTGGAAGAGATTGCTATATAAATAGCGGGGTGGGTTATATCTATATAGGTTAACTTTTTATTTAACAAATATTGGTATGAATATATATTCCAAAGTTAATTTTTGTGGTTTACCAGGAAAAAGTAGTATGAATATATGTTAAGAATAATTTGTTTGTGGTTTAATAGAAAAAAAAATTGGAATGAATATATATTCAACTGTTAAGTGTTGTGGTTAACCCGAAGAATTAAAATATATGACTAATTAAAAGCGATTTGTTTTTAGTATTTGAAGAATAACACATATCATAAACGCTATTAAATTATTTTAGAACGAATAATCTCTGAAAGTATGTTTAAAAGCTGCATGCCACATTATTACCATGAATAAAAAGCTTATTTTCACCAGACAATTTGCAACGGGAGAACTGGCTTTGATGTTTGGTCAGATATACGAGTATCAGATATAGGGTGCGTTTTATGTACCAGACCGATGTTTTTTTTAATAACTTTTAAATGAAGCACAATTTTATAATTTATATTTAATTGATTGATTATATGGTCTTTACCATTATGTGTGGAATATAATGTCAGTCAAATGGCTGCCTCTGGCCGTGACGCAAACGCGAACTCTTTCAAGCATATTTTTCATAACATTCTCGCAGACTTAAGGTGTTATTTCAACAATTTATTTTCGAATGTTGTCCTTAAGCATCGGGATTGTGGTTGGTTTGTTAGTGTATACCTTTCACTTCATGTACCCCCATAGGATATAATCGGGGGCGGACAAATCAGGGGATCGTGGGTGGCAGTCGATATCACCAGGTAGGTATTACGGCACAATATTGACATTGAATTTTATATCCTTTGGGGGTGGTTATTACAATTTTCTGAGGTAAATTTCATTTAATCAATTGTTTGTTCGAGGGCGAAAGGGCGAGGTATTATGAAAGAGCTTCTGTACTAGGTCTGTGGCGTGGAATAGTCTGCCTCTTAGTATTAGAGATATGGTTGGCGTGTACAGCTTAAGGAAGCACTTCAAGACAACACTTTTGGGAGGTCATATCAAAATGTATGTTATATGAACATTTTACTCAACCTAAAGCCGAATGTGTTACTGTTATCACACATCGGAAGACCTACAAAGGTTTATTTGTAGTTCGTCATCTCTTGGAGATTGTTTTGCCGTTTTCTTACCAACTGTGGTTTTTTTAATATATGCAGATGTGAGGAAGTACCTAATCTAATGGCCGCAGCCATTACCTTCCTATCCTTACACTCAACTTATGTTTAACATATATTAATATTTTTATTTGTTAATATTTTGAATCTTTCAATAATGGTAGGTTCGAATCCTTAGCTGGAACACCGTTAAGAAAAGTTCGTTTTTTTAAACGGCGCTATATAAATTGTCCTTTTATTTTTTTTGAATTAATGTTCGTACTTTACATCTATATATTTTTTCAGTGTTTAAATTTAAAAAAAGTTAGGTTGATGTTGACTACTTGGTATATATTTGCATTTCTTATATTGATTAAATATATTTATACTTATAAACTTTTTAATATTCAGTATATATACTCGTATATCTAATTACCATGTATACATTTAGAACTCACTCTCAGGTGCCAGTTTTATGTTTAATAAACTAATTACTACGTATTGGTACAAAACACTTCCGTGTCGTTGAATGAATATGTATAATAAATTAAATTAATTAGTAAAGAAATAAATCACGCAACATAATAGATTAGATGTTTTGTAAACTAAAATTTTGCGATTTAAAAGTTTTGTTTAAAAACAGTTATTTATGATATCCCTTTTAATCTAAACAAAAACATGATATTTTTACCGATAGGGTTTCAATAAGTCCGTCGATTGTACGTTGTACATTAAAATGTTGAGTAAATAAATTTAAAAAAACTATAGTTCTGTTACGTGAGTAGTACGTTTACGTGTGATGAACGAGTTGAAAGAAGGGTACTGACAGGGAACAAGGTAAATGGAGCAATTAATGTTATACAAAACAACGCATAATATTAATAGTAACATAAAATGACAAAAGATAACAAGTGTGTTGGTGCCCACCTTTATGTATGAAAGTGAAACTTGGACTTCACAGAATAAGGATAAGAGTATTATTAAAGCTGTGTTGATGCGTGCGCTAAAGAAAATTTGTGGATTGTCAATGTTTGAAAGAAGGTGAACTGAAGACACCAGAAATGAACGCATGGATCAAATGAATATTTTAAGTATAATGAAGAAAGGAGTTTTAAGATGGTTTGGACATGTAGAGAGAATGACTGAGCGAGTATACAAGTCAGAAGTACAAGACGAGGCAAACCTAGGAAAACGTGGTTGGACTTAATGGACAAGATTTTGAAAGAAGTTAAAATGAGAAGTATGAATAGAAGATTGCACACGACGAGATGTATAAATGTGGAAGAGGCAAAAGTTGTATACTTGAATAGAAAAGTTTGGAGATCGGTTCTCTCTGCATACCCCGTAAAGGACACGGCTTGATGATATGTATGTACACATATGTATGTAAAAAAACTATATTTTGACGCTATAATTTCTTTTGAAAACAAAACTCTTATTATTTATTCTCGGTCTCTCGGCCTTTCATATTGAAGGTCTCGTTCAGAACTGAGCCTGTCTGGCCAGTTAATGAACCACTTAATTGTGGGACGTGTCTGGTAGATCCGGTTTTTACGCATGTCAGATCAGATAAACCAGTGACCGCATCAACTCATTCAACCACGTGATGATGTTCGAGCGTCAGACATTTGTAAGGCCAGGGCAAGAGGCGTAATGAATTTGATAACTTAAATATCGTCACTGTTTCAGTATCATTCATTTCCCGTTGTAGACTTCGTTCTTTATTAACGCCCGCCGTCTGGTTTGGTGGATAATGTCTGGTTTGGTGGATAATGTTTGGATTGGTGGATAATGTCTGGTTTGGTGGATAATGTCTGGTTTGGTGGATAATGTCTGGTTTGGTGGATAATGTCTGGTTTAGTGGATAATATCTGGTTTGGTGGATATTTATAATGTAGATATTATTGAATTCAGGAGGGTCCACCTCCAGTATTAACTCAATCTAAGGGCTTGTCTGTGAGACAGCTATAATTTATTATCTATTTCATTTTCGATTTTTTTTGACATCCCTTAGAAAGTGTTTCTTTTTTATTTTTAAAATATTACATATTACTTACTTTCAGTATTGTATTAAACAATGTTTTTTTAAATCATCATATTTTAAAATATATTGACACGTTACTTTATATTACACTTAAGTGTCCTTTGTTTTTAATGAATTATACTCGTACATACGAAGGTTGATAAAAATAATGAGATTTATTTTATTTCGCGGGCTACTTTTTTATTGAGCCCGTATTATTTTCTCACGCTGGTGATATGGTCTGTAATATGCATTTCAATTTTCAACCATATTGGATTGGCAGTTTGTGTTTGACAGGCAAAGTATTTACAACACATTTTGGCACTGCGATTTTTTTAAAGTTTTACTCTGTTTGCGTGAGACAATCCGAAGAAAACGATCAGAATTGTTGGCAAAAAACTCCTGGATTTTGCACCACGATAATGTCTGCTAATTCGTCGATTTTTAGACAAAACCTACACCGCCGTGATGCCGCAGCCACCATATTCACCGGATATGGCCACCTGCGGCTTTTTCCTGTTACCGAAGATGCAGAGGATATTGAAAGAACAATGTTTTGCGACCATAGAGGAGATAAAGGCAAAATCGCTAGGTGGCTATCGCAAAAAATGCGTTCCATAAATGTTTCTTGGATTAGAAAAAGCGTTTACAAAAGTCTATTTTATCCTATGGGGATTACTTTGAAGGAAATAGTATTAATATTATTAATTAAATAAATACTTTTAGAAAAAAAAATCAATTATCGTTATTTTTATGAAACCTCGTCCACACTATCACACCCTTCCCCTTTTAAAGCGCAGAACTTCTCTATCACAAAAACTTTCTTCGTGTCCTTCATATCGATATATTTTCTTCCTTTTCCCCCTTTCAGATTTCATTCACTTATTACTTTTTCTTCTTTCAAATTTTATTCACTTGGTCCAACCATACCTTTCTCATTCGTATTTTACTGCTATTCCAACTTATTTTGTCAGTCTTTCGTCACTCGTTAATTCAACACGTCTAAACCACCTCTAATAAAGTAATAAGCATTAGTTTGAAAAGTGAGACACTATTTCAGATAATGATCTCCGTGGCCTGGTTGTGTAAGACACCTGTTTTCCAGCCCGTGGGTTACGGCTCGACTACCATTAGAAATCAGATAGTTTTACAAAATATATTCCAGCCTGGTGTCCAATTAAGGTCACTTTAATATTTTTCTGATTGGCTGGAAGAGATTACCACATAGCAATAAGCCTGCAAATTTATATTTTATATACATCGAAAGTGTAATACTGTTAAAGTTTCATTAAAAAAAAGTTCCGACCGGAACTTGTATTTAAACCGGTAAACTGCCTGTTAAAAACCGCCCGCAACTCGATTGAGTAAGTCCCTTTTTTAAGTCAAATACAAATACACCCCCTCTCCTCTAATTTTTGAGTCATTGAATAATTTGCGTTTTGCTGCTTACCTGTATTTCAAATAATCATTACTAATCTTGCTCACGATATATTTTTAGCAAAACATGAATGATCTTTCCTCTCCGATAGTTATTAGTTTTTTTTATGAAAATTAGTAATTATAGGTTTACTGAAAATTAGTAACTATTGTTTATAAAAATGGTAAAATAAACAATAAGAAACAAAAAAATTTTAATACTTAGTTATATGTATTTTTGCAATCATTTCATAAAAAAGACTAATAACTGTCGTTCCAAATAAATATTGAAAGGCCCTACAGCATGCGCTCAATACATTTCTTTAATACTTCAGGAAGGGAGGGTTAAAAACCAAACGGACCATATAATGAACTGGCACCATTCAGACTATTAATTTTGGGCTCTTTTAAACCTATATCAATTGAGAAAATACGATCTTCATATTATGCGCACTCAATTCCTTCTAGCGCCTGGTCTATCAGACCTTCGTCTCACAGCATATTTATGTAAAAGACTTCAACATTTAGTTTATAGGATCAGAATGTCGAACACGGATGCGTAGGAATTATTTGATACTAGACCAAGTTTTAAGATAGACACATTGTTTTTTTTTTGTGTGTAGCAAACCTCTTTTGTATGCAAATGCATCATAAAATTTTAATTCGTGACGCTATAAAAAGTTTACCAGTTCATAAACCTGTATTATCATAAAATTAAATCTATGATAGTGAATATGGCATTAAAATTTTTCTTGTATTTTTATCGGATGGTGCAGTCATAAATTATTTACGTGTTAAAAGAATTGGACAAAAACTTATATTAAAAATAATAAAAAATAATTTTATATACCGCCGTTTAGAGAGCAAACACTTCTCAAGGGTGCACCAACTCAGGACTTGATTGTATATAGCGATATATTTCGACCAAATAGAAAGGTGTAAAAGAGGTCTTAAGTGAAAACGACAACCTCCATGGCCTTGTTGATAAAAAAGGGTGTCAGTTTGGTAAAAAAATTCTTCAGGTAACACGTGTTCAAACGCGTCGAGTACTTGTGTAAGTGTTGTCTCCTCGCGTTCATTAGTGTTACGAACATATGCAATGACGAACTGCGAGTTCCATGCCTGTTCCAGATTATAAAATCAAAGGCTCGATTACTAAGATTGAAGACAAATTTATCACCCAGCCATGCTTTTTGATATGTGAGAATCGACAATTCAGATATGTTGAAGAAAAAAATAATAAAAACCAGACCAGAATATATTTAAAAAAATCTACTACGGGGGTCCTTAAAATTTTGCTGGTGATGTAAATTTATCATTTCAAAATGAGTTAAAACATAATATTTTTAACGATGCTTGTATCATGAGGTCAATCATCACTATGCAAGCAGACATACGAAATCATAAAAACGTTTGCCTGATATTTGTTTAAATGTGCTATTTTTTGCTGACTGAACTGTTTTATGTTTATTGTGATGCATTTTCACTTGACAAGCGAGCGAAGAGCTAAATATTGATTATAGTATTCACTAAATGAAAAGCGTGCGTGATATTATTTGAGTTACGGGTGAATATTTCGGTGTTCTTTTATAGTTCTTGGTGAAAATTGCGTGCATATAATTGTTTCATTAGTTTCCGGGAGGTACATATTACCGATTCAAGCACAAAAATCAGAAAACTAGGATATACTTTCCGTATAATTCGAAATGTGCTCAGTAAAAATGTTCTTAAAGGTATATATTTCGATTTATGTCAGTCAGCATTTTCCTACACGCATATCGGTTGGGGGGGGGGGGGTGCATCTTAACACAGATGCACATACTGCAGGTTTCTCAAAAATTGATTATAAAATTAATTAATAGACTTCCTGCCCGGTTTCCCACAGCTAGCGAAGTTTTTGAGAGAGTATATTGGGTTCAAGTCCATTCTCTGGTACTATCAAGAAAAAAATGCACACTCAGCAGAGACACATATCACGCATGGCAACTGATCAAATGTTAACCATCCCTAGAGTTAGAATATATTTTAACCAATGACAGTATGCCTTTTTGGCTCTCATGACAGGTAATGGAGTGCCGAATTTAATGAAGGCAAAAGGGGGCAAAACAGTAGCAAAGGTTTTTGTGTATTTTTAGTGCGGTGTGTTTGATGATTATGTGCGGCACATTGTGGGATAGAATTTTTAGTCTTCTGGAATGATGAAGTGTGAGGGGTTTTATTCGCGTAATATATACATAAGAAATTGAGTGCCAATGTTTATCGAGTTGATGGGAGTATGCAACAGGGTTTAATGTAAGAAAAAAATGGAAAAAATATTAATTGTTTTTTTTTCATTTTATGTGTCCTCAGTAAGATACAGGCCAAATTCTTGTTTATTGCGGATACGACAAATGAAAGGCTACAAATCCAGATCCATTAAATTGTGTCCACATTAAATTGTCTGTTGTTTTTTGCCAATGATGTATTTATCAAATTTCTTGTCGTATTCAATCTTGTCATATGTATTGTATAAGTAAGTCAAATAAATTCATAACTTACTTATCTATATTCGATATAAGGCAAACATCAATCAAGACATGCATCAATCAAGGCAGCAAATCGGTTCCTAATAAATCAACTGGTGAACAAATGTTCGTAACTCTTTATATACTCGCTCCCTTAAGTAAAACAATACTTAAACACTAAAAGCTCTGTAAAAACCAATCTGTCTTCCAGTTGGCTTTATCTTCTTTCCGATGGCTTCGGGTTTGATTCCCGAGCCACCCTAAAATAAAGGAAAATGTCCTAGTCTGCTTTATTTTGTCGACAACGTTATTGTTGTCTTTGCGTGTATGGTTGTATTGCCAACGCGAACAACGACAAAGTATGAAATAAGTGTTTTCTCCAGTGATTCTAAGCCCGAAGGTTCGATCAACGAATTTTTCGAAATACAAATTTTAGAAATAACTTATTACGAAAAAAGTATGCCTGTATTCAATACAAAAGTAAAATAGCAGAAGTGTAATGATATGAGTGTATTATATTACTCTTTCGTTGTTCGCAGTACAGCCTGGCGGGCTTGTTGCCATGTGGCAATCTTTTCCGACCGAGCATAAAGATTTTAAAGAGACTTTTAGTAAAAACCAGACTGGAATCCTTTTTAATTGATTTTGGGAGAATCTGTAATATGAAGAACAGCACGCTGAGATGGTTAAGACGCGTGAAACTAATGAATGAAGAAAGACTAACAAAACAGATATATAGTGCAAATGTGAGTGGAAAGCGTGGTAGAAGAAGATATAGAAAAGTATGGTTGGAAAGTATAAACGTAGAAAGTCAGAGAAAGCGTAGGAATTGTATGAGAAGATGTATGGATGAAGAAGAGGTGAAGGATATGTCAATATAGGAAAGTCTTGAGCTCTGCCCTTTCTGCCTACGGATGAATGAAGAAGAAGTGAACGATATGTCAATATAGGAAAGTCTTGAACTCTGTCCTTTCTGCCTACCCCAACAGGGATGTGAATTTTATTGAATTTGAAAAAATATAAGAAAAATTAAAACATATCTTATCAAAACGATGACACAAATCTCAATCGAAGAATGCTCCAAAGAAGTTGAGGATCACCCAAAATGGGGATAAGCAGCAAGATTCAGTGTTGAACCGAAATAATCCTCATTCATCATTGTCACGGCCACTTTAAGAATAGTTCGGCTTATAAAAAGAAAAAAAGAATTACTGATTAAACGTAACTTCCTGTAAGCAGTAAATGCGTTTCACTTACTGCTGAACTCATTTAAAACAATCAATCTTAACAAGCTTCTGTATTTTTGACTTCCTCATTAGTGAAAACGAATGAAGCATATTGCTCAAACATGTTGTAGTAACATTACGACTTTTCAACGTCTCCTTATACGAATTTATAGATTATCATTATTATCCCGCCTTATCCCTATTGGGGTAAAAAGAATAGATATTTACTTCATTCTGTCATCGCACACATTTTCATTTATTCATGTTATAAAACTGTTTCACTCTTCTCTATTTCAGAATTTGATTAATTTGGTCTTGCTACATTTTTACAGGTTTTCCAAACTTTTCGTATATATTATTTTTGTAAATCTTTCAGTTTTAATTCTTTCTCCATCGCTGAACCATATCAATGTTCATTTCTTCATCTCAACCAAGGCATTTTTTTTCAATCCGTATTATTCCGTAGTGATCTCGTTCCTTCTTCTATCATGAATTGTGTTTACACAAATTCTACACAAAATTTCTACCTGATTCTTTAACATTTTTTGTCTTGTCCGAATTTCGCTTGCATATCTGAAAAATTAGTTCCAAGATTCCATTATGAGCAGCCAGTTTTGCTTCTCTTCAAATGTTTCGATTGATTTACATACTGTATGACTCACTATTAATTATATTGCCTAATCTTCGTTCAATATCAATAGATTTTCTTTTTCCTGACCTCAATACTGATGAACATATTCATGTGGTTTTCTTGGGGAAAATAGTGCGGTGGCTTCCCATCGCCTTCCGTAGTAGATAATAAAATATTAAAAGATAAGTAACACTTTATTTGAAAAATTATTCATATTACAATACGAATTTTATAACATTTTGAACAAAAATTTCACTGGAAAATAATTAGCAGTCAGGGATTCCACTTGTTTAACATTCTCAAAATATGTAGTTGCCAACTCATGATTGATAACAAATATATGCATCAGATTATGGAAAACAAATATGTATGTGCCAATTTCCTCACTTACAATGATCTTTATAAAGAAATAAGAGGCCAAGTAAATAAATCCCCTACTATCTCCGGGTGCCTTAAATATGTTGTCTGGAAAAACAAGTACATGAGAATAGACAGTTAAGTCAAAATTTACAATGCATGTTTGAGATCAATCATGATTTGTGAAATAAAATCTAGAGTAAATACAACGAAAACAAAAATTATGCTCAGAACTTATAAAATGAAAACCTCAGAACTATTGAAGGCAAAACAGTTGGAGGTGAAGTTAGAAACTCTTGCATCCAAGAAATATGTAAAGTAGAGGATATTGTGAGATGGTGTAGAAACCACAAAATACACTTGCAAGATCACACGGAAAGAGTGGATAACACAAGGAGGGATACGTGGCAATGTTTGTAGTACTCGATGGCAGTCGTCTACCAGGAAGATCTCCAAAAAGATGGAACCTCCAAAGCGATGGACCTCCAAAAGGATGACAAAATGGCTAGGAGTCAACAGCTCAAGAGAACCAGTCTTGATAATAACATACCACAGGTCTAACTTAAAAGAAAGAAGAACGATTTCCACTTCCTCAGCAATTTGAAAATTTAAACACAATCTCTTTTTTTTATTTATCGACTCTCATAGACCGAATCAACAGATCAATTCAAATTTTAGAATGTTTAACAACATATTACTTTGTTGTTCCAATTGTTACATTTGTCCCTACAGCACGTGTTTCTACCTCCTATCTCGAGGCACCATAATAACATGACATCAGTCTGACCTAAGCACTGCTACTTTCATGACAAACAGAGATACTTCCACCTGAAGAGAGCGTCGAGATTAATGTAATTAGTGAATTGTATCGCAGAGATTAACATAATTGAGGTGCATGACCATGTGGTAACGCACTGGACTTCCATGCAGAAAGTCACCGGTTCAAACCCCGCACTGTGCTACTCCCCTAGAATGACACAGATTGTTTTCTATCTAATATTCCGGGGTGTAAACATACTTATGATTTTGGTCATATCTATTCTTTCAAAAAGAAGAGTGAAACATGCCGGTGTTCACCGATCGTCTCACTTCGGTGTGACATCGGATTCATTACAACGGTGTGACTGATGAGTTTAATTATGCGCAACGCAACTCACTTAAAGAAGAGACAAACATAGAAAAGAAAAAAAAAACTCCAAAGCACAGCTTCGCTTTTCAGCCGAGGGGATCCTCGACTACGAGGCCCAGCAACGACGAATTAGTGGGATGACGTGTACATTATAATGTGGAATTACACAAAGTTAAGGTCGAATCATTTTATAAATTAAAATTATTCAAGAAATAATTCGCGTAATCAAACAAAACTTTGTACAATTTTAAACTAATTTCGTTGAAAATTTGCAGAGTCAGGAAAGAGAGAGTAACGTAATAAATAATCTCCCGATTTTCGGCTACTTTCCTTTTCTTTTTATTATTATTGTCTCTGTTAATTATCATAAATCATCATTTTCTCTTGCCTTCTTGTCTTAAGAAACTTTCTAATTTGCGCTCACGAAACTTTGCAGGATTCGTGATGTTGTATATTTTGGTAAACTTGAAATAATTCCAGGGTTGTCAAATAATTATAAATAATTGTGCACAATTAATGCAATCTAACATCGACAACCCGTTTTACTGTTGATAAAATAGAAGAAAAATGTATGACCTCACAACATTATTTAAAATTATCAATGAATATTTCAATAGTTCGGAGCTAACGCAGCTTGTCATGTTACACGCTCCTTGTGGGCCCACCCGGCAAAAAAATCACGATGCCGTGACAACAAATTATATATGTGACTCTTGCATATTAAGTCTACAAAAAATGGGCAATCAGTGTGGGCATTGTATAGACTTTAATATGACTACTTGCAAGAGTGCAGTGCAGAAGTTGTTCTAATCGGGATAAATTAAATTAATTGTAGGTGTTTGTTTAGTTATTTTGTTAGGTTTGTCTTTTACAGTTTTTTCCTAAGTTAAACACTGCCTACAATGTCGACTTTATTGTTTTTTTTTTAATCTTATGTATCAAAAATGTTATTTCATCGTTTAAATTAAAAATAAATTGTCGCTGGACTTCTATCCGAGGATTTCAGGTTATATTCCTCTGGTAACCGATAACAATAATTAAAAAAGGAGCCCAGTCTGATAAAATATATGATACGGTAACAACACTAGCACTTGTTAGATGTTTGTGAGTGTTGCTGTTTCTTTAGCATTACTAACACGCGTGATTTTGAATAGCAAGCTCCGTACCTACCCCAATGGCTTCAAATCCGAAGGCTTGATTAAAAGAACGGAAGACAATGTTGCCTTCCGATCCAAGTATTCTTGAATTACCTATTCGGATAAATTGAAGGGTGTCAAATGAAAGAATCAAAAGTCCAAAATAAATTGTTTCTGTGTTTCGGTAGAAACCTGAATCAAATTTCCATTTATAATGAATTGAGCTGATGTACTCGTACCACGGCACAGATAGTTTCCCACAAATGGTGGATGAGGGATAGACGGTGGTTTGCAACAATCCTTGCGGCTAGTTCTAATGAATATCATATATTCGCCAGTAACTGGAGTGGAACTTTATTCGTATTCGGAATTACAAGATTACGAGATAACAAGACCAACTAGTAAAATCATTATTATGTTTATCATTATAGATGTTACGCTATTAATATCTATATCAAGTTTAGCTGTCATGTGTTCATAAAGAAAAATCAAAGATATTCTCTCTCTTCTTGAATAATGGCCGTGAACTCCTATATATGAAGGAGTATACGCCAGTGTCAAGTGATGTCCACTTCATAGGATCTTGGTAGTCCTATTCGTATGGGCGACATCGGCGCATTACGCAACCCGGCCCAGGACTACTGTTGTCTAGTGAGATACTGTGGAGTTAAACTATTTTGTAACTAAACTACATAGTTTACAACCAAATGAATATTTACAATAAGATGATAATTAAATGTCTGTAAGCAAGCGAATGATTTCAATTTAAATGACTTTCGATATTTATCATACTATAGTATATAACATATATTATACATATACTTTATTACAGGTTAATTTAGTTTTGGTTAATAAAATGAATGATCCTATTAAGTATGGATACTTTATTGAGGCTCAACAGGCGGGGAAGATTTGCGGGGAGTAATATTTTTGTTTGTTTCTTAAAGGTCAAAGGGAAAGTATTTAGAGAACAGGAGAAAAAGATGTGTTCAAGATCTCCTCAAAGATATTTAATGGAAATAATAAGCAAACGAAACAAAATACCAATAAAACAACACATTTGGGTTTGTGTGTAGGAACTTACCCAAAAGGTTTTTAAACTGGTTCAATGTGAAAGTATGTTACTCACTACAATATTAGGCAATTGGTTCAAAGATTCCAAAACAACACACATAAAATACATACCATCACGCCACGTCCCTCTTGGAATACACAGAGAAGAGAGTGCATTGGCCTTTAGACATGCATCCATACACCTTCTCTTACAATTTCTACGACTTTTACATTTCCTTCTTTCAAAATATCATACATTCGATCTAACCGTACTTTCATTGGTCTTACTCTAGCACGCTTTCCACTTAATTTTGCGCTATGTACGTATTATTTGTTCTGTCAGTATTTCATTATTTATTCGTTCCACGTGCCCAAACCATATCAGGTTGCTCTGCTCGTATTCAACTTATTCAACACATTAACCTTAAGTTCACATTCGCCCGTAATCACTAGTTTAGCAAACTTGTTCTCTTGCACTATTGTGAAATTTAGTTGAATAATGATGTCCTCTGAAATGTGTTTTAAGATTAAAACTATTATATTTTTTGGTGGATTATGAAAGTTTGATTATATAATAATATTCCGCAAGAGTTGTATTGTTATCGAAAGTAAGGAAAGGTATTATTTTTCAAGCGAAACTGATTGTGAAATAATCAAATATATATACTCGTATCATAATACCTGTCGCTTTCCTCGACTTATCCCAGTAATTCGGTATGCACAAAAGATTACAAGCTTAATTTTGAATATCATTCTCTGACAACCCTTTAGATTATTTTAGGTCATCCTTATAAATTTGGTAATTGATGGAGGTTCTGGATCATAATTTGCCTGACAATTTGATTTTAAAGACTTATATTTCATGATTATATCATCAAAACTGTATTTCCTTTATTTATCATATATAGTAGTAGCAAGGAAACATTACACAGGATCGATACTTTTGAGATGTAGATTAACAGACTTATCTCTGGACATATCCAGTTATAAATGTGGACGTACTTGTTTATATACATAAGGAGAGAGAACTACTTAATACTGTAGGTTCGCAAGTTGCAGTATACCATATCAGTCACAGATAAATGATTCATGATGGCACAACTGATCATATAGGGAAACATGAATGGAAAATGAGATAGAGAAAAACGCCACATCTCTTAGTTTAAGCACTTGCGGGAATGGATTGGATGCAGTCAAACTGAATTATCTGAGTTGCAGTGAACAATGACAACTGACAGCTGAATGTCAAAATTATAATATCTTCACTGGCGACTATTACTAATTCAACATTACATCAAGTTGTGGATAAAACAATAATTATTTCAATTATACAATTTAATTAGTAATGCGACATATGCTCGTATACGAGTATTGTACAAATTAATACTATCAAAATTTTTATCGACAATAATGTGCTTTTTAAGCGACATTTGTTTGTTTTTAGATTTTACCTTTTTTTTTCTTTTTGGGCAAGATTCAGAGTTCCAGATAGATAGATATACGTAATTATTATTATTATTAGGTATCAAAGTACATCTCTCATATCGATTTAAGTTGTACCATATGTGTCAGTTTTCAGCTTATTGCCATTTTTTCGACCGCAATCGAAAAATTGTTCGAAATCAATGGGCGTTTCTAGTAAGATTTTATCTTTTCAGTTCAACGAAATATGAGGTTTAATTCAGATTAATTATCACTTATACTGTAAAATATTTGAAAATGCTCGACTTGAAGAATTTTTCCTTATTTTAGAGTTTTTATCTTTAACTGGTTCGTCATGAGATACGTCACTGGGTGTAACCATACAAAATTTTCTGGATGATATGTTAACCGCCTTGGAGTGAGAAACGAACAAGAAGAAAGTCTGCCGGAAACAAAAAAGAAATGGACCATCCATAAGTAAGAATCATCGTCGAGGAAACTCTAGATCTAAATGGCGAAAGAGAAAGATGGTCTTATAGTTAACATACTATAGTACTTTTGAATTCAGGCGTTTCGGGTTTAATTTTCGTGAGATCCCGGACTATTGTTTTACAGGTGTAAATTAGTTTTTGAATACAAATTAAAAGAGCTCTTTTGAGGTAATGTCTTATTACTAAACAACTTTAAATACATAAGATCTTTTTTTTATTTTACTCACCTATTAGAAACGCAATGGTCTAATCCATAAAATACTTTATTTTCAACTGGAAGGTTTCGAATTCGATTTCAAACACTTCCCAAGAAATGGGTTCAAGTCTGTTTTTTTTTCACATCGTGTTTTGCAACCTGTATGTTGTTGATTATAATGATATGTGACAAGCAGCTTTCCAGGTTGTGTGGCATACAACAAAATGGTTGCAGAAAATAATTACATATTAGATGAGATTAGTAGACTTTCCAACAATCCTAATGGTACATATGTAAATACATATATTCCATCACGCCATTTCCATTTCAGGCTAGGCAGAGAGAACAGAGTTCCAAACTTTCATATGACGATATTCTTCCTTCACCTACTCCAACTTCATATATCTTCTCATACAGTATATTTTATTACCTTCCCTTCTTTCAAACTATAATTAACTTGATGCCACTATTTTTCGGTCGTCCACTGGATCTCATTTATTCTTAATAAAGGAATTTATTTTTATGTCACACATCGACACACCACACATTCTTCACAGTGCATACATATCCCGGTATTTACTCGGTTTATCATGGTTTATTATTACATTAAATATACTTATTGAAAAACGTTTAAATATTATTTGAACATTGGATTTACTCTTTATTTTGGGGAAAAGTTACACGTAAGCAATTTCCATTAATATATGATATACGAGTAAGCCCCTGAATTATCCCATTTTTGCTTACTAATATTTCCGTATATTTGATTTATTAAATCAGTAGCACATGGCAACATTATGGTTTTGTCCAGAACTTTGTTTTGATGGCACATTTAATTCAATTAATAAGAATATGTCATGATAAGAGACTCCAAACGATGATTTAAGCAGTTATTAAATTTTGTGATGTAGTCTTTTGGGTATTTCAACAATGATTCAATTTATTTTTAAGAAATGCATTTTGAATGAATCAATACACAGCTATTCTTCTCATTTTGCTGTATCTAAGGCGGAAGGCTGTAAAATTGAATGACTCAGTATACAAATATTATTTTAATTTTGCTGTGTCTTAGTTCAAACGTTGTTAATTTGAATGACTCAATACACAAATATAAATGAACTTTATATTTGTTTTGTTATACTTCATTCATTCATTCTACATGCCCAAACCATTTGAGAGTGCTCTTCTTTATCCTTCTCAACATATCAGCCATAATTTTATATTCATCCCCTAATTACTTTATGCACTGTCAACCCATGCATTCTTCTCAGTGTAGGCATTACTACAGCATTTATTCGTCTCATTTCAGTATTTTTCTCGTCCACATTTCACTCTCGTATATCAAAGTTGGTACTTAAATACTGTTGTGGTATATCATCTTAGCAGATTTGGATACTGCCCGATTGTAGTATATACGTTTCAGGGCCTCATCGTCTGACTGCCTTTGAGATGTGGTGCTACAGGTGCATGGCCAGGGTCCATTGGTCAGATCACATCGGAAACGACGAGGTATTGAGCAGGGTTGGAGAAACAAGGCAACTCCTAAATAGAGTTGCCCAACAACGATCCAGTTGGATAGGTCATAACATCAGGCACCCAGGCCTTCTCCTTACCATCGTCGAGGAAATGATTGAGGGCAATAACCATAGAGACTGCCCTAGATATAGCTACATGGACCGGATGATCCGGGATGTGCGCTGTGGCAGCTACCAGGAGAGGAAGAGACTGGCGGATAACAGTGATGAGTGGAGGGATCGAGTGCTTGGTGCAGACCAATCTTAGGATTGTAACCCGGAAAAAAAAACAAATAAGTCATCATATAATCGATGCTGAATAAATACTGGCCCATACTGTAGTAATCATGTCTCAGTTCTGCAACGCTCCAACTGTGAAGTGTTTAGACTGGTTGTATGACCGAGAGGCAACGGTGATGCCTACTAATCGATCACATACTTCCAAAATGCGTCCTATACGGGGAATTATAATGCACACGAAAGGTCAGTGCGCAGAGGAAGCGCTGAAAGAACAGTCTGCAGGAATCGTTGACTTTCTGCTGGAAGTCGCCTGAAGACAGGTGGTTCAAGTTCGTGGAAGGCGGACAATTGTCTGTTCTCGAGCTGATAGCGCATCAACTGTCAGACGTATGAGAAACAGTCAACATGGCCGGCTCAGCTGGATATACAAGTTTGTTACGTCTGTGGAAGGGACAGCGCATATGGGATCGGGCTATTCTTTCACAGGAGATCACATGATCAACTTTGAGAAATTTTACTTTAATGTTGTAATTATGAGAGTTATCCTCGACTACAAAGCCCAATAACTATGACCTCTGAGTACAACTTGATAACAAGAAGAAATAAAAACAGAAATAGATTTTTGAAATTGACAATTATGTGAGATTGTTTAGAGGTGTTATATATATGCTACCATCAGATCGGTATAAAAATGATCATTTACTTTTTATTTGAGACCTTCGTTAATAGAGCTTTTTCATTCCTTTTAGAGTTTTTTTAATTTTTTTAACACTTTGAATGTCACGGTTAGATCTGAAACAGGTTTTTGTGTTGAAATACAAAACAAAACAAATTGCTTGAGATATTAAACATGTCTTAACAAAATAGCATGACTTGTTTCTTATTTAGGAATGATATAATGCTATGTTAGTTGTATAGATGTCACTTTTGCAGTGTTAATTTATTTTTCTTCTGATTAACTACTATACAACCACGGTTGTTAAAATTGGACGACTTGATCACAAAAAAAATAAAAGAATTGAAATCATCGTTTGACTTTGAAAAATTAGAACTATCTCAAAGTCATTTGCTTTGAATATTGCTGCATTTTACAATTATATTGTTGACATTATTAGATAAACCAGTTTGACCGACTTTTAATTGAATCCAAAGAAAAGTTTTATGCTATAGAAAAAGTTTTTTTAACACTTTTTTAAATTGTATCTATAATACATTTAGTAGCTTTAAAATGCATTTGAAGATAATTCTCTTTGAGAGGTTTTATCAAAATTTAAAATTATATATGAACACTACACTACGCCTGAAGGGGAATGTGCTACTATCACATATCGGAATATATATGAACACTACACTACGCCTAAAGGTGAATGTGCTAATATCACATATCGGAATATATATGAACACCACACTACGCCTAAAGGTGAATGTGCTTCTATCACATATCGGAAAATAATTATATATGAACACTACACTACGCCTAAAGGTGAATCACGTATCGGAATAGCTTCAAAGGTTTCTTTGTAATTCGTCTTCCATTGGTAAGTTTCCTTAGTACTATACTTAACCTAATGACCTTAGCCACCACCTTCCCATCCTTACACTTAATTTATATAAATTTATTTTGTATTTTTTTTACTATCAATGATAGTGAGTTCGATCCCCGAGGTAAAAACCCCTTGATGAGAATTTAACCTTTAAACGGTTCTTTATAAATTGTCCATTTATTATTATTAATTTAGAATATGATATACACAGCGACTGAAGTCACCAAATTATAGTAGAATATTGAAAGAAAGAAAACACTCAAATAATAATAAAAGAACAATTTATATAGCGCCGTTTAGAGAGCAGACTCTCCTCCTCTGAGATTTAACTTGGGACTCGAACCCACTATCATTGACATATTAAAAATATTACAAAATAAATAAACATTCTGAAATCAGTTGAGTAAAATGATAGTATGGTGGGGGGGGGGGGGTCATTAGATTAGGTACTTCCCCGCATCTGCACATGTGTAGAAAAATATATTTGGTTAGAAAACTAACCAAGGAAAAATTGACTATTTAACCTTTGTATCTCGTATATGACAGTAACATAAATTACAAGCAACAAAAATACAATATTAATTAAAATACTAAAAAAAATTGAGATAAAATGTAATTGTAATAAATAGCTTCCCAGACAAAATCTAAGATTAACCAAGTGCCGGAGAAGACCTTCTTGCACTCAATAACATCGACATAAAAAATATTCACCAAATCAGGCATAGAGTTACCCTATTTTTTACATTTGCACGATTAATTAATTACAACGTGTAATGGTTGTTTGCAAAAATTGGTTTTATCGTTGTAATAACTCTTTGAAATTTTTTTGCACATAGCTGTTATTTTTAAGTAACTGTTTTTCGAAGTTATTGAATTACTCTCGTCTTTTTCGCCATTATTGATGTTTCAGACGCGTATGTTTTACGAGTATGTCTAAGGTCTGGTTTATATGATCGGATAATTATTCAAGATCCACTACTACTTCTCACCATTTATTTTTATAACGTATAAAATTCATTCATAAATATTTATAATTAAATCAGTGGTGAAAGTTGGCCTTGGTTGAAGAAGTTTTGAAGTAATATTAATTATGTGGAGGTGCGTGCACTAAAAAAATGTGTATGACAGAATATGGAATGATGACATAAAAAAATATTGCATGAATAAAATGGATATTTTTAGATGGACATGTGAAGAGAGTGAGTAACGAGAAAATGACTAATCGAGTGTACAAGTCAAAAGTGTAAGGTGTGGTAGACCGACAAAAGTGTAAGGTGTGGTAGATCGACAAAAGTGCAAGGTGTGGTAGACCAAGAAAAATACGAGCAGATCAAATTTATTTAAAAAAAGGTGAAGTGAGAAGTGTGAATAATCGAAAATTATACATGACGAGATATAGGAATGTGAAAGAAGTGAAAGTGTTGTGATAGGATAGAAAAGTTTGGAAGTATGTTCTTTCTGCCTACCCCGCAAGAAATACGGCGTGTTGATATGTATGTAAAAACGATATTTGGAGTTCGTTATTTTTACATACATATGCTATAATAATGAGTTTTTTTGTTGGGTAGGCAGAAAGGACAGAGTAACTAATATTCCTATCACCATATATATTTTTAGCGTACTCCACTCTTCTCTTTCTTCCTACGTGTCCTTCGTTCAAAAGTTCTATCAATTGATCTAACCATACTTTTCTCGGTCAACTTCAACCACGACCTCACACGTCTGCATTGTAGATTTGTTAATTCAGTATTTCGACACCATCCATTCAGAATGTCCAAACCACTTAAACATGGTATTTTCATGCTACTTAAAATTAATTACATTTCTTATTCTGTCATGTATCGATACATCAAACATTATTTTTAGTACACGTATTTTCACTGCATTGACTTGCATTAATTTTTCAATTCCACGATTTACTCCTATTTATCACTGTTGGCACTAATACGTTATTGTGAAACATTTATGATAAAGTTAAACTAGTTCTTTTTTTATATAAGTATAGTGTCATGCTATTTCCTTGTTGGAATAGGCAGAGAGAAGAAAGCTCCAAACTTTACCGTTCTCCACTCGTATCATACTCCTTAAGATCATTTTAATCAAATTTTCTTTAAAATGGTCCAATCATACTTAACCTTCCCTTTCCTGTGCTAAAAAAATCCACCCGTTCCGGTGATGTGCATTTAATACACATCAATACTCATGTAAAAAGGAGCGATTTAAAATTGGAAAAATAGGAATATTCATAGCCAATAGCTTAAATTAATTAAATTTGAAGTCAAAAGTGATAATATTTGAAATTTAATTGCTGAGAACATGAAAAAAAAACATCGGCCGACGTTCACAAAACGGGCATAAAGACCACCTCAAATAAATGCCCTAGAGCTACTGAGACCTGAGACGGACTAACACTGTGTAACATATGTTATACCTGGAAGGAAGAAACACAACTGCAAACTGATATTCTATTTCTTGCGTTCCCATATACCGAAGTAGAGTGAGACGTGAATAGCGTAGCTTCCTCACCCATAGCGTTTTTTTTAGAATGAATATACCTAGGTCACACACTGGCACACGTTTGATTATATTGGTGAATTTATACCCGATTTTCACAAAATATCTCTGATGTGGCCGATAAGTGCTAATTATTATTAATATTATTTTTTCATTCAATGCGTAAATGTATTACGGAGGAATACCTAAAATCTGAACCCAGTATTTATTATATTTATAGAGATATTAAAGTGTTTAGAAGCAATGTGTACTAGTTAACATACACATCACAGGGAAGGAAGGGTTAAAAACGTCTGCTAAACCACGACTTTCAATCACTTCTCAAAAATACTACATATTTTAAATATACGTGCGTCGATTGCATCTCTAATAGTATTTTATCTCCATGGTCTAGGTACATAGAAATTTATCTTTTTTTTTAAAATAAGGTTCCAGTTAATTTTTCCCTTCAGGCCCCTTTAACATTTTCTGATTTGTTGAAATACTCGTATATTGTAATATGACACAAACCCACTAAATTGTTTTGTGTACAATGAAAGTGTAAAATAATAAACTCATATTGCTCAACACGAGTATTGTATACGACGAAAAACTTGTAAAGAAATATGCATATCTGAGATGAATAGAGAGTGAAAAAGATAGAAACCGAGGAAAGAACAGCCGAAGAATTTGAGAAATTTAAATGAAGACAATATTAAAAAATGAGAAACAAAACAGCATGTATGAAATGATAAAAATAACACGAACTCCGTCATTATTATCTGCTTTCCCCAAAAGGGGCATAGCCTACTATATAATACTCGTACATATGCAACCACATTCCATAGCTTAAGGAAGAACAACCGCAAATTATAAAATGGGTATTATTGGTATATTTCTTTGAAATATTCGTATAGTCTTTTAAAAGAAACCATTGTAAAATTCAATTCCTTTGATCATAATTCTTACGATTCGATGGTTTTAAGAAGACACAAAAAACCTGGTCCCAGTTTCTTATTTTTATATTACGTAGGTTTCTGAAAACATTTAATTTCAAAAAAAAATACTTGCGTTCAGTTTTACTACAAAATTAGTATTTAAAAAAATTAAAGCTGAAGAAGAAAAAACAAATTAATTTCAAAATGCCTAGGTAGTAAGACCTTGGTCTCCCAATTTCAGTTTGGTTGTCATTTAAAGCCTCGTTAGCATATTTCTGATTGGTTGGAAGAGATTTTAACATGGCACTACACTCGCCAGGTTGTACTATATACAATGAACGTGTTAGAACATATACAACCGTACAGAGGACCAAATAAAATAAAATAAATGAACTTTATAGTTCCTTTGGCCTATGAGTTTCCTCGACTGTTTTGATTAATCAAAACAGACCAGGAATAATACTCGTACTGTTCTATCAATTCAATAATCAATCAAATTCCAATAATCAGTCACCATCTTCCAATCCTTACATTCAATTTATATATACGAGTATGTGTGTCAATAAATCCACCCAGAAGAACGATGTTTAATTCACAAATAATGACATATCATATTTCGATTGTTTGTATTTTTCCGACTAAACGCGTTTATAATGTCACTAGAAAATTAAATTATTTAATAATTATAACTGGTATTTTATAATCAGGTTTTTGTGCGTATCAGCATATTACTTAAAGTTAATTAATATATTACTTTTCCTCTACATAATATAACCTCAAAAGTATTATATTTTGTATTGAGTTTATAAAAAAGAGAAAACAAAAGAAAATAAGCCACATTGTTTATTTTTCCTTCAATACCTTATTTTCCCGTATTAAACGTGTCTTTTTAAGGGTATGAAAGAGATTTTTAAAGAGAACAGCGAATCAATTATCCTCTTCTTATGGTTTCAAAGGTACTGAATTATTTCCAATCACGATTCTGTCACCTAGACAACACTGGGCGTTCTACGAATGAAATCTTCTTAGAGGCAATAAATACATCAGTCTGCATAGGCACTACAGCAAGTGAAATTTCTGATACAGCATTATTCTAGGGTGTAACAAATTCATGACATCCAGACATCCATGATTTTACTCTACTAACGTTTAAGTATGCTTGGTTATCACTCTTTAAATATAAAGTATTTTACTATCAACGTTGATGTATGGTTATTAAACGTGTACGTGGAAAATACTACGTATTCTTAAAAGAATACACCGGGTGAAAATGTATGATAGAATACGTTATGAAGTGAATAGGGTCGAATGTAAGACTGATGTGTTGAGTAAAATGAACGGCACTCTGAAATGGCATGGGCACAATGAATGAAGAAAGAATAAAAAAATCATATGAATGGTGCAAATATGAGTGAAATGCATGTAAGAGAAAGACCGAGGAAATTATGGTTGAATCAAGTGAATGGTATTAATAAATAAGGGAATGTTTAAAGTAAAGAGATCTCGTAGGAACTGTGTGAGAAGATGTATGGATGTGGAATAGACGAAATATGTATGTTAATAAAGGAAAGTCTGGCGCTCTGTTCTCTCTGTCTTCCCCAGCAGGAAAAAACAGCGTGAAAGTATGTAAAAGCAGTTTGCATATGTTCATAAATGTATTAAGATGTATGTTAATACATTTATGAACATACACAAACTTTTTCTGTAGAAATAGGAAATCCTAAATTGATTAAAGATTTCTGTTCAATAATACACGTACTAAGTCATCGGCAATTAGAGTTATTTTCAGAACCCTTTTCCTCAGACCGAAATATTAATTGCGTCCAACTAGCATGCGACATTGAAGGACTTTATTGAACAGTTTTTCAGTTATCCATATTTTCCACGAATCAATAAAAATATTTAAAATGTACGAGTATATTCTTGTAGGACATCGTAATATATAAGCCGCTTCACGGGAAACACCAACTATTATTTTTATTCTGTATTAGTTAATATTATAGTTTGTAATTTGTGTTATCAAACACTGTTAATTCCACTTAGTTATACAGTTACAAAAAAGTGGAATAAACAGTGTTTGTTAAAACAAATTACAATGTATTTAAAACTCCACAATGTTAATGCCTTAATTATAAACAAAAATATTATTTTATAGTTATTTTCTTTTTGGTGTTATCGAGTATACAGCCTGTATCAATATAACAATGAAATAAAATGTTAAAATATTATGTATAAGTTATTTTTTATAAAATATAGGACCCTGTTCAATATGAGCAATTGATTTATATATGGAAACTCAATTTCGTTAAAATAAAATTACTATATCGCTCTTAAAAGTGATGAATGCAAAGTTTTATTTTCGTCCATTATTTTATATGAATTAAATGTTTAAAAAACAACAACCTGATTAAGTTATTCTAAAACTCAATTTAGCCAAAATCTCAATTTAGCCAAAATCTCAATTTAGCCAAAATCTCAATTTAGCCAAAATCCATCGCAAATTCTAATCCTGCAATACAAATTACTTCAAAATTATTTAAAACATGTGGTTTTCATATGAATCACGTTGGATTTTTTGTGGTTAGTCCGAGGGTATTGACGCGGTTAAATTCCGTGAGAATTTTTAACAAGTACGAACTTTTCTACCTAAGACTATTTATGGAATATAAAAATAAAGTAACTGTACATTTTTTCTATATCTCGCATTTGTTTATATTATTTTCCTTATTTTTTATTTGATATTTTATATAACAGTGTAAAATTTATTTTGTAGTTTTCTTTTTCTTTTTTGTGAATCAGTGTAAGAACTATGTAAATAAATAATAATTTGCCAATTCTAGGAATATTACAGAAGTCATATCGCATAAATCATATCTGTTAATGTAGTATTGTTTCATTTTTCAAAAAAAATGTGAACCATTTTTTGGGTTATATCACTCCACATGAAAAAAATTTTTGGGTTATATCACTTCACATGAATTTTTTTTTTTTATTTACTAGGCGTATCCAGAAAGTAAGTGTACTGAGGCTCTCACGACCGGATGGATTTTATTTTCGACATGTTGGCTACACTTCCGTGTAGCCTGACCCTTCCCCTCCGCAACGAGACCGGTTCGAGGTCAGTACGTTGAGAAGTGTCGACGCGACAACACGTTTCGTGAAAAATGTCAATCCAATCTCCCGCCACGTGCGAAATAAATAATGCTGGGCAAGAGTTTTTGAGGCGCTGCAAACTCCATGGAGATGAATTTCTCTGCTCCATCGTTACTGGAGATGAAACTTGGGTTGCACACTACACGCCTGAAACCAAAAGGCAGTCTCAACAGTGGCGTCACACCTATTCACCCTCCGCCAAAAAGTTCAAAACCACAATTTCAGCCAAGAAAATCATGGCATCCGTGTTTTGGGACTGTCAAAGCATAATTTTAATTCAATATATGCCTCAAGGGGAGACCATCAACTCTGCAAGATACTGTGAGACCCTAAAAAAATTGCGGAGGGCGATTCAGAACAAGAGGAGAGGCATGCTGACAAAGGGAGTCTGCCTGCTGCATGACAATGCCAGACCACACACGAAGGAACAGCTCGCCTCGTTTAAATGGGATGTCCTGAACCATCCCGCGCATTCCCCTGACCTAGCACCTTCAAATTACTATCTCTTTACCTCCCTGAAGCTGCACATGGGTGGAAAAATGTTTTCAACCGACGAGGAGGTAAAGGAGGAGGTGGAGAAGTGGACGGAGGGGTTGGCGGGAAACTACTTCGAGGAAGGCATCAAAAAGTTGATACCCCGCTGCACCACCTGCGTTGAGAGGAATGGCGACTATGTCGAAAAATAGCTTACATATGTACTACGGTAACCACGTATTTTTTTTGTTTAAATAAAAAAAATTGTAACCTACAAAAATTCAGTACACCTACTTTCTGGATATGCCTCGTATTTCGACAGACTCCATTCATCCAATCTTGTAACTCTTGACTCCCACGATAACCTCCAACGACTCCTCTCCATCCATCCCTGCAAGTCTTATAAGCGGCTGCACCTTAGACTTTTTGAATAATGATATGTAAATTTCGCGGGTGTAAGTCAGCTGTCTTGGAACAGATAAAGATTATGATGTAAACCGTTTTTATTGTGTAAAATATTTAAAGATTTAAATAAATAAATAAAAATACTCTCAATCATTTCGATATTTCTGGGACTGTATTACTTATGATAAATTTATGCTTGCTTAGAGCTAGGTATCCCGAGTTTGATTCACGGCGGGCTCCGAGCAGTTAATTGATTTAGTCATTTAGTCAGTGTTTTGTCGCCTATCCGTTCAACATGTGTAAACTATCTCAATTTGTTTTTATTTTACCTACTTAACACATCTGTTTTTTTTGTTGCATATACACGTATTCATCCTTAATAATTATATTTCTTATTCTTTCATACATCAAACACACCACGTGCTCTTCTCAGCGCTCGCATTTACATGGCTCTTTTCATTCATTTTCCCCGTCCACGTTTTACTCCCATTTTTTTATCCACTTTGGACGGGTTTATCCTGTTACACAAAGTTGGTCTTAATATACTATTGTGAAGCCTCATTTAACATATCTTTGTACAGTTTGATTCGAGTTTATGTATTTTAGTATCCAATCGATCTTATTTCCTATAACGACTCGTCGTTGAATATTCGTAGGGTGTCTTTCCATCATTCTATTGCTTGAGAACCTCCTTCCCAAACAGCAGAAATTATTTTAATGTTTCATTAATCACCCAAATATCGCATATTTTTCCTTTCGTCCTTTTGAATTTCAACTCTTCTGTATTTTTCTTCACAATTCGTATTCAAGTCACTTATCAAACGTTGTAATTCATTTTTACCCTCCGTTAACTCGACCATGTCATCAGCATACAAGAACCTAGCTTCTCTTCAGGAGAGGCGGGTAATGTTTGATATTTCTACTGGGAACTCTGAACAATTAGATTGTGTGTAAAGAAGAACTCATCTCAATATTACAGACAGACTATTTCATGTTGATATAATCTTCAGGGAGGGGATTTATACCACAAATTATGGAGTTTTCTCCCCCCCCCCCCCCCTTGCAAGATTACGTAGTTTGGCGAATACAATCCCTGTGGACATTTCATAGATGCTCCAGGGGGAAGATGAAATCAGAAATATTTAAGATCTATCAATATTAACGTTTGTATTGCTTTTTATTACAATTACGATGAATTCAAAGCAAAGAAATTTTTAATAAAAAAGCGAAATTATTTTTCTTGTACGTGGACCATATATTTTTATTCTGTTTTGTACATAAATATTTTGACTATATGTTCAAGTCTTGATACTATATTGTTGATTTTCGTCGTTTTATATAATATGTTTTAAAGTTCATTTGATTGATTTTAAATTTACATTTTGTTTATTTTTGTATGATTTGTCTTTAATTTAGTTTTTTTTTGTAAAACTTGCGGCCGTTAAAAATAAATAAAAAAGTATAATTGTCCGCACCCATTCCCTTTCGACGTTTTTATACCACCCAATGACCATTGCAGATTTTTAACACATGAATCTATAGAAATAATGTAATAAAGGAAACATTATATTTTCCTTGATATTTTACTACGAAACTTGTGGTTTAATTCTGGGTTATGTCCATAATTTCTAAGAATTCCTTTTAAAAGAATATGTAAAATCATCTTCCTTTTTATGTATTAACATAATGTTTAAAACATCGAAACAATCCCCACCCACCCACCAGTTTTGTATCAATACTATAGAATGATACATATGTTAATACCAACTACACCCCATGCCTGTTATAGTGGTTTGTTAAACCAGGGATTAAGATAAACCTCGGATTTTTCCAGTTTTTTAAGGAGACTATAGAAAAATATGAATTTTGTTCTTTCATTCTACCTTTCATTCGACTTGATAAAAATACTTGTATAACTTAAAATGGTTCAAAAATTATTTAAAAAAAATTAATACACGCTAAGACTACTCGACTGGATCCATAAGACAACTCATTAGAGTTCCTATAATGAACAAAGTGTTCAGTGACAAAATGCTACGAAACATAATTTCTAGAACTGTTAGCAGAATAAAGAGTGACATGAGATACCATTTAACGTGTGAGAAAATATATTCAGCAAAAAAAGTATGGGTTCATCTAAATATAGATACGCTGAACAAAACAGGTATTCTAATGGAGTGAAAAGAATAACTTAAATCAGTGTCGCAGGTGAGTCCAGAGGACCATTCAAGACGTTATAAAGACATACAAGGTAAACTGAACGTCTACAAGTCTCAAGCGATTGATTTTCGAAAAAAAAAACAGTCTATCATTGTACAACCCAAAAACATTAAACAACCCCACTCTATGAGACGGATATCTTAAAAATGACCACTAGACTGCCTCAACTAAACCTATAGTTAAGTTTCCATATTACAGAGGCACACTCCAGGTTGTTTCTCCCTATAACTTTTATATCATTAAAAATGACAAATTCTAGAATGGTTTTATAATTCTCATTAGGAATTCCAGCAATCTAAAGGACTTCTTCACTATCTCATTCATATGATAATATATTGCATAATAAAATTTTAGGTCATTTGAGAATAACTGATAAGGATAATACTTAGTTCAACAGTTATAGCGCGGTAGTCACGTAACGTGAATCAGATCAATATCCCGCGTATGTGCGTTATAACCGAAGAGCGGTGAAATTGATGTTCAAAACATTATTTCTATTATTATTTGATTCGCAACCACCAACTTCCTATCCTTATTTATTTTGTAATATTTTTAATATGTCAATAATTTTGTGTTCGAAGTCTACTCTCTAAATAAGGCTATTTAAATTGCCGTTTCATTATTATTATTACTTATATTTTTTACAGTATATACCACCTCCGTGGCTTAGTTTGTTAGACACCTGTCTCGCGACCCTTGGAATGTGAGTTGATTCTCATTGATACCCAAGGTTTTTAACACATTTCTAGTTGGTTGTAAATATATTGCCATATGGCAATAACCCCACCAGATTATAGTTACTGTATATAGCAAAAACGTAATTCTTTTTAAATCCATGATCTTTAGATATATCTGGAAATTTTTACATTTCCGCATCAAACGTTTTGTTAATACAAAAGCTTTTAAACAAACAAGGAATGCCTTCAAAACGACATACGAGTATGCCATCTATTGTCTTGGTAAACCATAGAAATCTTCAAAGCTTGAGGAAGCAATTTCAGTGCAAATAGATTTTCAACAAAAAAATAATTGTCTCAACATGACACATTCTGAATAATGTTAAAGAGAATAATTTCTTACATCATTATGAAACATCCTTTGCGATTCAAGGATTTACTTTGTATTCTTCAAATTCCTTTCGACATATTTACGGTTAGTCAATAGCGAAACCATTTTTCCAAGCAGAAATAGAACGAATGAATAAACAAAAATATTGTTTACTGAGTTAATCGGTTGGAAACATGTATGAATATTCTTTTACAGACTTATAAGGTTCGATATTTTCCAGTAAATCGCGGTTTTTATTCATTTTAAATCACACAGAATATCATCAAGGGATGTTACTTACCCCATTTATTTATTTATTGACAATGATAGATAGGCAGTCCCTCGTGATCAAGTATAATTGTCAGCCATCTTGCGTTAGGACGACATCTGTACGTGAATTGGTTTATTGTGCCGAATCGGTTGTACTTAAGCAAGCACATAGTCTTGACATATCAAACCACAAGTTCCGATGGCAAGGAGTCAATGGTGTGCTAAAAAATATATACTCAAGCCAAGCAATATCAATATTTACCAAAATGACGGTTCACAATTGTATAAGTGCCATCATTGATCTATGGAAGTGAAACTTGGACGCGTGAATTGCGTTCTCTAAGATCAATATGTGGCGTGTCGCCGAATGACAGAATAAAAATATAATTATTATGGGTGCATATGAGCTTAAACTGATTGATGTGTTAAGCAAGATAAAACAAACATATGGAGGTGATTAAGACTCGTCGAATGAATAGGTGACGAAAGATTGAAGAAACAGATATACAACAGAAGCATAAGGGAGAGTGGCAATAATGGTCGACCGAAAAAAATATGATTAGATCAAGTGAATGGAGTTTTGAAATAAATAAATAAATGTGACATTGCATTAACGTTGATACAACACTTATAATAAATCCCAAGAAATAATTCGTTAGAAAATTATTTAGGTTTGAGATGAAGAAATAACTCATACTCGTATATATGATTAGCCCAAAACCTTTCATAATGTTGTAAACATATTCTTGATGAAAATGGTTTAGATATATTTGATCTTTGTTTTTTTATTTGATTTAGGACCTTTATTGATGTATTCAATTTATGAATGCGTCATTTATATTCTTTGAATGCCCATTGAATAATACGTACCCTACATTTTGTAAAGATTTTTTTTTGATGAATAACCCTTTATTTACCAATGTGAGAACGTTAATTACTAACTTGTCTAATAATGATAATACAATTTATACAACGTCATTTAGAAAGCAAACTCTTCTTGAGGGTGATCTTAATCGGGATTCGAACGCAATATAATTGACAGATTAAAAATATTATTTACAAAATAAATTAAAATAAATATTTATAGCATGTAACGTGATGTGGTTATAAGATTATGCATTATACTTTCCCGTATATGCATATATTTTAAAAAACCTATTTGATAAGAAAATCACTGAAAACTTCAAAAGAAAAAATGAACCAGAAATAAACTTTAGTAAATATTCCGATACGTAATAGAACATTCGGTTTTAGGTACAGTGCAGTGTGTGTTAAGTGTTCATATCTTATCATAAATATTGATAAGACCTCCCAAAGAGAGTTGCCTTCAAGTACTTCCTAAAGCTGTACACGCCACCCTTAAAATCATTTCATGCCACAGGACCAGCAACGGCTAAAGCTCTATCGTAATACCTCGCCCTATTGGAATGATTCGAAGAAACCAATTTATTTGGAGGGGCGAGGGGGTGTTGCAGCTGGACAATTCTAAAACTAAAAATTCTCGAGATAAAAAAAAGCGTTAAATGAAGTCTCCACATTATAAAAACTCGAGTTAATTTGAATAATAGTACTCTGCCAAATATGTTCCCCGTTCAAAAGCCACCCTTTTGACGCCTACCTACTTAGCATTTCTCCTTTCCCTTATTAGCATTTCTCCCTTTCCCTCTTCTTTACCTATTACAATTAGAAAAAATCACTTGACGAGGAAGATGGAGGTCTTTGAAATCGGTAATGAACTCAAATAAAACAGTGGTGAATACAAAATAAAAAAAATTGGGTTTATTTATTTTATTTAAAAAAAAATGAACATGACAACCCAAAGTGCAACAAACGTATTTTCTAAGATTCAAGAAATTAGATTATTTTGTTTACAGGTTAAGAAAAGAGATCAAGGGAAAACATATTGGGAACAGACGTAGCCAACCATTGACTTCACACATAACTTCATAGACCACCATAGTATCACTATATTTTTATTTTGCTGTTCTTGAATTTAAATACAGGTTTAAATATATAACATTCATAGGTATATCCTTAGTATAATTAAAACTTCAACTATCACATACATTACAGCGATTTTTTGACTGAATACACAAACTTTTTAGTCAACCAATGGTATTCAAATTTATTTGAATAAATATACTACAATTGCCAAACAACCATTCTGAGGGTGCTATTAGTAGAGTGAAACCAGCAAAATGAGCAAAAAGTGAGTGGGGCAGAAAGATACTGTTTTGGTTTTATATTTTAAAATTAATAAAATGGTGTCCATCAAGAATTATCAGTCGATAACCTACAATTAATAATGTAATTTGTTATATGTCCTACTCCCAGAGATAACAATCCTTCCTATGATTTATGTGTTTATGTATGATAAATGGGTATCAATAAAAATATTAGGAAATCCATAACCTGAGAGTAAACTGCCCTCAATTATGAAATACATTTTTTTTTAATTTTAACAAACGATACGTAATTTATGTATTGGTTATTAAAAGTTTCAAAGATACTTAAGCGTTCTCAGAAATTTTCGTTCAACTTAAAAACTTTCTTGAGAGGTTACAAAAACATGGAGAAAGTGGACGCATTAAGAAGACTTGGGTTGAGTGAACTAAAGTTTTGCAAAAAATATAGTCGTTAAAAAAACTTAAAAAACTTCACGAAACATTCCTTTTTTTATTTATTCTTTATTAGATCACTTAAGATTTGTTTACGTAACTGGTAACCGGGATTCTAATGCAAAATGAACGATGTTCAGACTTTTAGTTTCAACTCGAAAAACTTTATCCAACAAGACGATTAACCCTTACTATGCGTATATCTGAACTGTTGTGTTATAAAATATTAAATATTCACGCTGTTAACTACATACTACTTCTACAAATATATTTTATATCAATTTCTAAAAGAAGAGACCGCATTTAACACAACAATATCATCCAGACACATCACCTTACATCTAAATGTTAAAAAAAATCTACACTCATGACTATTATTTATTCCATCAGGTTAAAAAGGAATGCTTTTAATTTTATAGTTGAATTATTACGTATAAAAGTAAAATAGTGCAACAACTGTTGTTTTAAATTAAAACCATCTAAATTATTATCGACACTACTTTGTTATTTAGGCAACATGTATTTTTAGATTCTTCAATTAATTCACTTTGGAGGAAATTCAGAGCTTTTCCAGATAGAGTTGGGTAATTGTCACAGAAATACTTTATTCAGTAAAAATAATCAAAAAATTACGATCGAGAAATTACTAAATATTTAAATCAATATAATTACCTGGGATGCTCGTTGAATGATCAACGGGCTACTCTCAAGATATCAACATAATAGAAGAGATGGCACGAAATCGCTTCTACAAAATGGAGGATTTCAATCTCGGCTAACGTATTCGAATATAACGTAGCTTCATATACTCTTCAGACTTATCTATGATGTAACAGCATGGACATTTATTTGCTCACAATACAGCAAACGTACATGAATCATTTAAGATGTGGTGCTATCGAAGGAAGCTAAGAACCTCATTGGTTAAGAAAGTGCATAATGATGACATCTTTCAACGGATGAATAAAGATAGAAACGTATTATCCACTATTAAAGGGCGAAAGTTTGAGTACTTCAGACATGTAATACTAGGAAAAAATATAATATATTTTAAGAGCATGGCAGACTGACAGCTAACTAAGGCTGCAGTCAGATTATCTTAGTGAAAGAAAGCACTTTGTTTCATATTGAATCTAAACTTCAGATTATTTTCGTGCGATGGTGTTCCCCAGGGGTGTAATCTTGAGCCTATCTTATTTGCCATTTTTATTTACTAATATTGCAATGAAAACTTAAGGGCAAAAGAATAGTGAGAAGGAGACATCTCCTCATTGAAGAACATGCGAGGGTGGTTTCATTGTTGTACCAATGATAAATTAACTTCTTTACTAAAGACTCTCTCTTTTCAACCATGAACGTAGAAACACCATTATTTTAATTAAATAAATACACGTAAATTAAGGACATACTCTGTAAACAGGATATATGTATATCATATTAAAACAATATATATAGTTATTAATGTCTTGGTTTTTTAAGTAACACAATAATTTTTTGCCAAAGTGCACACAAAATGTTGTGATGTACAATAAGAAAGTTCACAATTTCTCCACGAAAAGTCGCGATGGCTTTCAACATCCAAAAATCAAAATGATAAAATGTCTAAATAAATTTAAACAATGAAAATGTCAAAATTTTAACGAAGTGTCAAAAAGTGTTAAATAAACCTAGAGCATCCAGACTTTTCGTTGTCTACGTGTTTGATATGTTAAGGATAAATTTGAGTGTTGTTGAACTAAAAAAATGTGTTAACATAAAGAGTAAGTTAATTACATTAAAATTAGATCATAATTATTTTTTAAACTAAATATTTATGTAGTGTGTCGATATAACATACGACATAAGAAGAAATGTAATCATTAAGGATGAATTTGAAATAAAAACTGAAGTGTTAACATACATAATATTATAGAGTGAATGGTATCTTGATGAATGGTTAAATATTTAAAAAAGCGTGAAACAAGGATGCATTATGTCACCATGGTTGTTAAATATTTATATAGATTCATGTTTGAAAGAACTATAGAGGTCAATTGGGTGCATACGAATGTCGAATGGGAAAATGCGGATTACTGTATGCAGATGACATGGTATTGTTGGCGGAGAGTAAAGACGAATTGCAGAGTTTGATAAGTAAATTGTATGAGAGAAACGAAGAAAAAGATCTCAGAATGAATATTGTAAAACTCAAAGTTATGACGATAGAAAAGTGTGAAAGGAAAAGTAAATGTGATATAATATGGATTAATAATGGAAAATAAGAGCAAGATGAGGAATTCTGCTATTTGGATAGTATGTTCTCAGATGATGGAAAAGTTATGAGGATTATCAAACGGCGTGTAGCGATAGGAAACAAAGTCAATGAGGCATTTAAACATATATAATTATGTGTAGAGTAGGGTAAAAACTTGTGTATTGTGAAAAGGAACACATTGAGGGAGTTTCGATATATTGAACAGTTAGATGAAAACTAATTAAAAAAAATATAATACAAGCATGAGTGAAGTAGTAAAAAGAGACGATCGAGAAGTTGATAGTTGAACCGAGTGAACAGAATTTTGTGCTGAAGAAAGGTATGAAATAAGAGAAACAGAAAAAAATGTATTATAAATCATATGGATATGTCGGCAGGCGGTAAAGGAAGTTTTTCGTGATAAGAAATTTGGTGTATTGTGATGTCTACTTAAGCTAGCGCTACAATATTATGATAAGTAGCATACAAACAATAGAAGAAGATGAATTGATATGTAAAACTGTCTAAGAGTCGTCGTTGCTAGGCCTCGTAGTTGAGAATTCCCTCGCCACTCGAACGTCAATTCAGTTGGAAAGCAAAGTTGTACCGTGGAGTCTTTTTGTTTTCTGTGAGTGAGCTGTTGTACACCAGCATACTCACCAGGCCATTCGATGCACTGGATCCGATGACACGCCGTAGTAAGACAACTGAACCACACCAAGGGTGTTTTTTTCTTTGTTTTTCAAATAATATATATGAACAAAATCATAGGTATCTTTGTACCCCCAAAACTAGGCGAAAAAAAATCCTGTCATTGGAGGAGAGTAGCACAGCACGGGGTTCGAACGCACGGCACGGTTCTGTTGTATGTTACAGCGCGGTCATGCACCTCAAACTAAGAATAAAGCTTGTCCGGAATTGAATCCACCAGGAATCAAATCAGCGGCGCTCGCTTGCTTAGTCTGAATGCTAACCGTTAGGTCTCTTTCTCTAAATATCTTCACCTGGATCGGTGCATAGCCTGGTATTCTATAATATATCGTCCTATTGAAAACTTGTTTTTATGAATTTACAAGTGATGGATAGCTTGTTCGGAGTTTCGGTCCGATGGTAGGACACCTTACTCCTTCATCGGATAAGTTCTGACTGTTAAGATATTTATTGGAAATTTTTGGATCTTTTTGGGAATCGGGAAAGGATAGGTTTGTGGTAATTGTTTTGATTTTATGAATGATTATGAGAAATTATAAACGATTAAATACATATATAAATATGATGATATGTACATAATATTAAATACAAATATACATAAATTTGTGTCGTCACACACTGTTTTATATTGAATGGGTGAAAAAAAAAAAAAAAAAAAAAAAAAAAAAAAAAAATGAATTGTGAGAATTTATTAAACATAGAGCGGTACTGGAATGATTTACGATTAAAGCACAGCACTAATAATTTATATATACTCGTATCTATTAATCGGATGAGAAAATAAAGAATCAATAATGCAGAAAGCAAAAACACCTATCTTGCCTGAACCTAGGGGAAGCCAGACTTGTCAGAAATATTTATAAGGAAAAGCAAACATATCATTATATTACAATCTTAACAGTCTTTTTCATTATTGATAATAATTCTAAGAACCAGAAATCAATTCCAGTTTAAGTAACGACATTGTTGACCGCCAAAACCTGTTGAACAATACCGATGATTTTTAATAAATTTCCATTTCTACGTAGACTCGTGTTTCTTAATTGATCATCAATAGTTTTAACGTCATATATTTTCATGAAAAATTTCCCCTCATATGTATTATAAAATTAAACTTAAATATAATTTCACCATCTTCATTAATGTGTAACATTAATATATTAATATATGCGTACATACCATAACACCATATCCTTTTAGGGATATACAGAAAGGGCAGATCACCACACTTTACTTTATACACAATCAACACTTACCTCATCCATATACGAACATCTCACCATACATGTTTTTTTTGTTTCTCATACTTTTATTCCCTAAAATAAAATTTCCCCAACTATTTCCTTTCATTTTTTTCTCGGTAAACAGCTTCCTGTAATTCTCAATACTTTGCAAAAACTTAAATTAGTTTGCTGTCAATTTTGCTATTATTTAATCAAAATTAGTAGTTTGTTCAATTTGCAGCAACTGGAAATTTAAATATCAAACAAAAATATATGAACATATCAACTATTCTTGGATTTTGACTGACAAAGGTTTTCCATTTCTATTTTTTATTTGTTTTCATAAAATTTGAAAAAAATAGATTTGTACACGAGATATTAGTCATATTACTCGTACTTGGCTCATTATCTATTATGATGCAATTACTTGCTCCAGAATTAACATTTTAAAATGCATCTATGCTACGCTACAACCATTACTGAGATTTGATCACTCTCAACAAACAAATATTTTGACACGATTGTATTGGAACACCCAAAAATTGGGAATTTTATATCAAATCCAATCTGTGAAAATGTAACTTTTTTTTTCTTGCAGGTAAGGAACTTTGCTTTCAAATTGGCAAGACCTAACAGAGAAACCATTTTAACGTAAGTATAGTAATTTTAATAATCAGTATAATGAACCTTTAAAAGGGATATATGTTACATCAATTAAAATATTATGTATCTGATTTTACTTGTCGGAAAACACGGAATGAATGTAAATTTAAGGCTGTGTGTTGAGTAAAATGAAGAGTATTCTGAATTTTTTTGGGTACGTAGAATAAATGAATGGAGAGAGATTAACAAAACAAATATAGAATACAAATGTTAATGGAAAGCATGGTAGAGGATGACCAAGGTAGGCATGGTTGGATCAAATGAATTATATTTTGAAACAAGGAAAAGTAAGTGAAATCCGAGGAGCTGTATAAGATTTTTTATGGACGTAGAAGGGACGAAGTATGTGTTTCGAGATAGAGAAGTCTGATACTCTGTCCTCTCTGCCTTATCCAGAAGGGAATCAGATTAACGGTATATATGTTGTAAATTATGGAAAATAAATGTATCAAATGATCAGTTAATACAATTGTTTCCAAATGTATACAAAATAAAGTTTTCTTCAAAGCCTCTAAATTTCATAAAACAAGTTTCTTTATATTTAGGGGGGCTGAAGAAGAAATGTAATTCGGAATTGATTCAAATTCTTTTAAAGCGATGAGATAAAAATATATTACAGTGTACTGAAAATGAAAGATATGTTTAACGTTACTTTTTATCTTTACCTGTACCAATAATGATTTGTCAGTTTTATTGAAGTGAAACTTCTATAGGCGCGGTAGGGCAAATTGGCGTGAACGAAAAGTGAACCGCTTCCCCTTCTCCGACTTTAATGGTAATATTTCAAATGATCTTTAATATTTACTTGTATTAATATAAATAAATAACCAAATAAATTTATTAAATAATAAATATTAAATATAAATTTACAAATTTATAATTATTAATAAACTAAATAAATAATTTTGATAAAGGAACGATAAATAAACAAATTTATTTATTTATTAAATATGAAATTAAATATTATATTGTAATAATAAAAATGTATATTTAATTAAATTTAGTTAATTAAATAATATTTAATAGTAATTCAATAAATATAATAAAATTAATTAATAATTTAATTAATAATTATTATTATTATTAATAATAATTATTATTATAAATAATCTTATTAATAATTTGAATATTATTAATATTAATTAATATTATTAATATTATTAATATAAATTAATTAATATTAATAATTAATAACATTCATTATAATATTAATATTAATAAATTTTTTAATTTTAATATTATAATTATTAATTAATTATAATTATTCTTAATATTAATAATGATTAATAAATTATTAATAATTATAATAATTAATTTTTTATTAATAAATAATTACAATTAATTATTATTATTATTAATTAATTAATAATGTATGTAATAATTTATAATTAATTTATTTATAATTATTAATTATTTTCAATCAATTTAAAAAAAATATTAATTTATTAAAATAACCGTTTCTTAATCCTAAAAAAATCGTTAACAAATGGAAAAAAAGCAATGCATAAAACCAACTTTTCCTAGGAGCTAAGAAGTTTCACTCTACCGCGCGAGAGTCTCACGCATCTTTTTTTTTTTCCGAAAATCATTCGCTTGAGACTTATAGACGTTCAGTTGATCTTGTATTTCTTTATAACGTCTTGAATGGTCCTCTGGACTCATTCGATTTTATTCATTTGAGAAATAATACTATTATTTTTAAATAAAAATAACAATGTAAGAGGAATAAAAATATAAAATAAAAAACTAATTAGGTACATTATTTGAGTACATTAGTTTTAACAAGACGTGAGAGTTTGGGAAAGGGAAGGGTACGATTTAGTGAATGGGTTATAGGTATGCTAGGCGTTGTTACCTTTGAACATTTTTATTTCTTAAATTTATAAATCTATGTATAAATATCGATGATGTTTAAATGATAAAACTGAATCAATGGAGCAGAAATTAAAATATAGAAGAAGATTATAATGATCAAACTAGATTAAACATTGTTTGTCTTAGATATATTTTAACGTGAGAAATACGATCACATCACTTGATATCAGAAGGAACTGAGCTGGTTGAATAAATAGACAAGAGTCTGGTTTTCAGTCTAGGCTTCATTACAATCTTTCTGGATGATTGCAAAGGATTGGCATATGGCAATAAACTACCTAAGTTGTATTGTTCACAATAAAAGAGTAATAAAATAGTATGACATTCGATAGAGACATTGGAAATAAATTATTTGAAATGGTTTTATCATAAATTAAGTATTCATGAGAGAAAAAAAATTATAAAAAAATATTGAATGTTTTTTTTGTTATTATTTATATAAGTTTTTTTGTTGAATTTTAATTAAATGCTGGTATGTACATATTAAATATTGTATAAATGAGCTCTAAAGTTAATATTCCAAATTCATTCGAGCAGTGGAACATATTCGAAATTCCTCACTCAAATATGTTCCACTGTTCATTGGCAACTACTTTATTGTCGTATTTCAAATACGTTATATACTGTGTAATGCAATTACATACAATAAATAATGATTGTATTGCACTGTATTACATTTTTAGCTTCAAACTTTTAACTTGTATTTGTTGCGATCATCTGGATCAATCCGCAGATCACATTTTATGGTACTGCGATAATAATCGAGTCAATCATTTCTGAAGCGATCTACATTCAGCCTTTACATAGGTACATCTTCAGACCGATTTACCACTCCGATCTATTAATGTCAAATGATAGTTATGCTGCTTTAAAAAATCTGCCTAAGTACAGACAACTTACTGGGATGTTCAAAGTACAACCTAAAGCCGCTTTGTATTAATTGCGCTAGAGTCATTTTCCTTCTTCCTTGACATCGTTACTATTCTCATGTGTGTCACAATCAGAGCAGGTGTCTTTTTAAGTAGTTTGTTGTTCGTCACTAAGTATTGTATTATCCGGCGGACTTATTATCCCTCACGCAGGGTGGAGGACGGAGGTGCTGTCGTAACAAGCCAAAAAAAAAAAAAAAAGATGTTACAGAAGCCTTAAGTAAAAACCTGTCTGGATTTTTTTTTAAATATGGATCCCAACGGGAATAAAACCCACAACCTCCGGGCTAGAACACGGAGGTCGTGATTTAGCTATCGATTTAAATAAAATAAATATTTATCTTAGAGTATCTACAGTATAGATCACCCTGAATGAGGAAATTTTTGTTCCTCGTAGCAGCCCAGATGATGGTGGGATAGAACGTAACTGAACTGTAAATAACTAAAGTGTACTGTATACAACTAAAATGAACTGTATACACTGTATACAACTAAAGTGTAATACAATAGAGTACAGTAACAATTTTGAACCAAAATAGCTCTTTTATGATATAATAAATGTGGCGCCGTGTTGTGAGACTTGTATATTTTTCCTTGTAGCAGTAAAGTAGAATGAATGGGTATCAGTGGCGTTTATAGTGGTATATGCATATTCTCGTTTGGCACCATCAATCACACTCCACGCCATGTCTACTCTAACTTAACAAGCGTTTCGGGAGTCATGACGCATATTTAAATCAGACACTTTTAGACAGTGACACATCCTCCTAGATTTTAAATAGATCTCTGAACAGCATTCAATGTTTCGCAAACTTCAATCGATTCAAATGTTTCGCAAACCTCAATCGACCAAAAACACTGGTCTTTACTTATTGCTGTTTTTCACTGTAAAAATAGGTTCAACTTAGTTAGTATAGTAATAAAATATTATATGATAATAGTAACAAAATATTTTTTTAAATCGTTCAAACTTACTTTATATATGTAAGTATCATTAAGCACCTCTAACTGATGATCTCCAAGGTGTAGTTGGTAAAACGCCAGTTTTCCGACTCTGGAGTTGCAGGTTCGATTCCTGTTGGTACCCGATAAAACACTATTTTAGTCTGGTTTTCACTTGTCTTTTAAACATATTTCTGATACTTTGAAAGAAATTGCTGTATTACAATAACCCCCCCCCCTCCCCCCGATCGTTTTATATATAATGAAAGTGTAAAACAATTCTCTACAACATATCCGAATTGGTGTTTGGAACATATTGAAGAGCGTGGCCGGAAGACGATATTATATTCAACCCAGGTAATTGAATCATTGGGTTTAGAACGACTGAATTAGGCACGGAACTTGCAGTTCGTCACTGCACGTGCTTCCAACAATACTAATAATGCACGTAAAAAAACATTATTTCATGTTTATTTATAGTATATGGAAAAAATATATCATCCCTTCTATATACTTCAAAATCGATTACCTACGTGACTTGTTAGTAAAATACTTGTTTTTCGTCCTGGAGTTTCGAGTTCGATTCTGATGGTACCAAAAAAAATTGTCCGATTCTGATGGTATACGCCAAATAAAAAAATCGCGTGTATTAATGTTACTCCTTCGTGTGCGATAGCATTTCCTATATTTTCCAAGACAGACTACGAAGTTCATGCATACTCCAGTAGTTGCAAACCTGACCACTCTCTTCAATATGTCCATATCGCCTATTCGCATATGTTGAAAGGTACGTACCATACGAACGAATTAGTGAAAATCGAATGATTTCTCAACCAGTTTACAAAGTCAGCGCATAATTTAGTTTAAAAGTGATGTTGAGCTTTCTGGCGCTGTCTGATTCCTCTATCTATCCCTCACGCAGGGTGGAGGTGCTGGCGTAACAAGCCAAGTATGGAAATAAGATCAAGCTGCTGTGAAATTTCATTAGTGTCTGCAACGCTTCCCGGGCATTGCGGGGCTCCCTCCTAGCATTTCATGCAAAGTATTACTTCCGTCAGACGCTCACTCTACTCAACTACAATATGTATAGCTTCTTCATACGTAGAGGTTGATGTATTTGAATATTCTGCGTCATATAAAATGCATACTTTTTAGCATAACAATATAAATTACGTTACGTTGACGGAACTAAACTTTTTGACGAAATGTAATTTATCCCCCGGTAAAAGATAAAAGTCATTTAATGGAACTAAAAATGGATGCACCAAAAACGAAAATCATAATAATTGATCGAAACAGCGAAATACAAAAATTTTGTACCGAGAATTTCTACTCTATAATTCGTTTGCAAAGACTTGGAAATGAGTTTTGTAACAATTTAGATATTTTTAATATACTCGTATGTACTCGTATATATAGCAAGTATTGCAAAGATTTCTGCCTACTAAAAACCAAAATGTTCCTGTGCAATCTCTGTTCTTTCCTATTTTAAACTATGTGGACGTCTGTTATTTGGATATTACGGAGGAACAGCTGGACAAATAACGTATAGAAAATGTTTATCAAAGACTTATTTTTAACCTGAGAAAGTTCGATCATATCACTTCATACCAGAAGGCGCTGAACTGGATGAACGTGAGAAATAGACGAAAGATTCACAGACCGTATCTATTGTATAATATCTTTAACTATATCACCACCCTCTCTTATCTCCCCGAAAATTTTCAGCGTCTTTCCGATCATGGTCTTACACTGCGCTCAGACAAAGGTTGTTTATTGGCCTTCCCAGTTCACCGCTCTTCTTTTTTTACGTCGTACTGGATTGTCCATGCAGTGAGACTCTGAAAGCAGTTACAAACCAATGTTAGACTCTCTCCATCCTTGGCATACTTTTAGAAGCGACTGAAAAAACTCTTAATTTCTAGTCAGTAATATAACGTGTTTCATTCCTGCTTTTTTTCCTCTCCGCCATCCTTTCCTTTTCCTTTGATTGATGATATCTCACTTTTATTTAATATGTTAAAGTCCATAAATTTCATATATTTATGGTATATGAATAATTATTGTTGTTCTAAGTTACATTATACCGTGTATAAATAAATAAATAACGATAGATGTGAAACTAAAGTCAAGACATGAATAGGTATGGCGAAGAGTGATATGTTGAGTCTGGAAGTGATCTGGAGAAACAGACACATCTCTGATGATATGTTGAGTCTGGAAGTGATCTGGAGAAACAGACACATCTCTCGATGATTGAGAAAATCTCTTTTTAAAACCCTATTTTTTACAGTATTTATGCTTGCTTCAGAAACTAAGACAATAAAGGCCTGATAAATATCACATATAAACTCTTTCGCGATGTGGTGCTAGAGACGGTTTCTGAGTGGTTCATGGACGGAACGACGAACAAATGCATATATTAAGGAAGAGTTTAATATCTCAAAGAAGCTTTCAGAAGTTTGCACTTATCGTATCTTTCGGTTCTTTGGTCACATTTCGCGTTAAAAGGCATGGAGATACTCATATTCATTGGCAATGTGGAGCATTGCAGTAGCAAAGATAACCAATGCGCTGAAGCGACCAGGTAATGAATGTAAAACTCTGCTTAACGAAAGGCTGCAGCATATGAAACCTGCCGATCGTCAAAAAAGTTTTATTTTCTTGCCATTGGGATGTTATTCATGCAAAAATGTATAATTCATAACTAATTAAATAAAAACAAGTTTTTATATTGTATTTATGAATGAATTACTTTATTATTCTACTCATTAAATTAATCTCCGCTACACATGTCTGTATCTCCTATCCCGAGACTCTTTTTATGTGGAATGATCATTCCGTCTGAAGAGAACCTCAGGCTAGAAACACGTGTAGCGGGGATGAATGTAATTAGTGGAATAATATAGAAATGTATTGTAAAATATTCTAATATAGAGTTCCGCAACGTAAAAGCCGAAACCTTTGATAAACATGCACGAGTATTTATATTTTTAATGATTCGATAAATATAAATAAATATCTCTAATCACCTTCAAAACAAATTTGCAATCCTCATTTATATGCATTACAGGAACTTTATAAATGTATATAAACTACAATTAAATTTTTCTAAGCTACTTTTGCGACGACTTTAACTTTGCCCATTATATTTTACAGAAGTGTTTCTTTAAATACTCGCAGTATTTATTCAAAAATCCTACATCCATTTTTAAGCAACCTGTATCCTGCTTATTCCTCAGTGGAAAAAAATACTTATTTTCAAAATCATAAACGACCAAAGCACAATCGACTTTTCCTCACACTTTTAGAATAAAATCAATGTTTGAAAATGCTTAAAGCAATTTCCTAATTCGATGCTTGGAATTCAATACGCCTCGCTATTAATTAGTTTAGTGATGGGGTCTCACACTGGCGGGCCGCGTCGGTTTCGAACTGTTATTTCGGCATTTTCTCTAGTTTACCCAATTCTTAAACAAAGGCTCGTGCGACGATGTGAGATGATGGGCATCTGTAATGGAAATATTGAATAAAGGATCTTTAGGTGTATTATATAATGATTAAGTTCCGTGTTTGAGCTATCAATTGTTAATTCTGTCACTTGTGTATTAGGAGACAACTAAGGTCATTCGAACCCATTAATTTATTTAACACTTCATTCTACAGTGAATGATATGGCAGGTTTATTACCAAGATACAATCTGTTCTAGCTAACAATACAATATTTGACTAATAATAATAAAAACAAAACAAAAAATGCAAATTTAACACAGTTGTCAATGGATAGGAAAATGGAGAGAGATTGGAAAGAAATATAACTAGAAAACCAGAAAAAGCAATCAGGTCTTGGCCCGAGCATGAAGTTCCGAGTTCTTACAAGTCAACGTATGTTGTTAGTCTTCTATAACCCCGCAATCACCTGCAATGCTGCTTTCGTTCAAGAAATCCCATACCTGAAAGTTCACCTTGCATCTAGTCACCATCTTCAGAATTTATATTATACTAGTAGAATTGTTGACTTTAAGAGATTAAAGGATGTTGTAATTTGTTTTATCGAATATAAAATATAAAGATTAAAATATATACCTTTCCCTTCCGGTGCTAAAAAAATTCACACATTCTGGTGCTGTGCATTCAATACACATGTAAAAATGAGCGATTTAAAATCGGAAAAAATAAGAATATTCATAGCCAATCGCTTAAATTAATTAAATTTGAAGTCAAATGTGATAATAATTGAAATTTAATTGCTGAAAATATGAAAAAATATTCGCCGATGTTCACAAAACGGACGCAGAAACCACCTCGTATGAAAGCTCACTAGCTACTGAGATGGAACTCGGAACACTAGCACTGTGTATGTTATACCTCGAAGGAAGAAACAACTGCGAACTGAGATTCTATTTCTTGCGTTCCCATATACCGAAGTAGAGGGAGAGTGAGACGTCAATAGCGTCGCTTTCTCGTTCATAGCGGTTTTTAGAATGAATATACGTACGTCACACCCAGTATTTATTACATTTATAGAGATATTAAAGTTTTTAGAAGCAATGTGTACTAGTTACACAAAACAGGACAGGAAGGGTTAAGAATAAAATATGTTAGAAAATGGAATACTCCATGGCCAGATATGATGAATCAGGTTGCAGAACTTTGGGTGGAGAAAAGAACTGAAGGAAAACAGAAAGAAGATGTCAAACATCGGAACGAGGAAGGCAAATAATAAATCAATAAAATAATTAATAATTGTTGATAATATTTTATAAGTAGTTTAGGTTATTTTATGTACAAAACTTATTTCATAATATGTGTATTTGTTTTCGTTCATATTTGAAAAAAAATCTTATATACTCGTATATGTAAATAAATTACGCTGTGAATTTTTTTTACAGCTTGTAGGGAATTTCTAAGCAAATAAACTCTCATACTACTTACTATATATCCCTTTTGGGATAAGTGATACTGCTAATTTTCCACGTCTGTCTATTTACTGACACAGATTTTGTCTTGATTATATGGTCACTCTTTCTATTTCTTACACTTGTCCTTATTCTATAAGTTAAACTTTCTTAAACTTCCTAATTATTTTCTATTTTTCAATTTATATAGATTATATTAAAGGCAAAATCACACCAAAAAATATACAATAAATTTCCTTTACATTAAAAAAAATGTTTTCATCTGATATTTAAAAGTAAAGAAAAAAAAAGTTTCTGTGTTGTTGAAATTATGTACAAATTATTAGAAAACGTTTTTTTTCTTATTAGGGGAAATGGTAAAGGGCAACGGTTTAGTGTATAAAGTAAATAGTTAAGATTATAGATAATTCTATACATTTTGATGGACCGACCGCCGTTTGAATTTAAGACCTCTGATTCTGCTAACGACCGATTGAATATTCAAAAATGCTGAGAGATTCAAGAGGAGCGCGGAAGCCGTAAAACATTTTCCAGCGGGATGTTTATCTAAAAAAAAAGATTTTGAAAACGATATACAATGATTAAGTACTTATGATTTATTAATTCAATTTTTTACTCAAACCCAATATTTCAAATACAAAACAGTTTTTATCAGATTTAACGTTTTTTAAAACTAGAGATTTTTTTACACAGTGTTTTTAAATATCATAGAATGCTAAGATTTATTGAATGTCATTTTTTTAAATAAAAGTCGACACAACGCACGAACATCTTATTAACACTTGCCATCCTGTGATGGATAGCGAGTGACCAGGATTTATATTTTATTTGATTATTCGACGTTTTAATACACAATTAAATGATTTTTATAGCTAATTACAAAAAATAACCTACCATAATTTTAATTTAAAATATACATTTTTTACTGGACTCTTAGCGTCCAGCACCGTGGTTGCCGGATTTTTTTAGCACAGTAAGGCAAGTGTTAAGCTCCTAATGAACTCCTACCTTGCCTAGGTGATAAGATGATTGTCTTCCTGCCCGGAGATTGCGTATTTAATTCCCGTTCTTGTTTTCCCTTAAGGCCTCTTAAACATCTTTCGAAAGGCTTAGAAGAGATCGCCATGTAGGCATAAATCCGTAGACTAATATATACAACGAATATGTAATATAATTCTCTAGAAAACTTTCCTTTTATCATGTTTCTAATATTCCATATCTTTCAAGTGCGCATTCATCGCAGCATCTATGACGTGTAGTTGTATGTAACTTTAACTTTTTTTTCCTCTATGTAATTTTTCTTCTTTTTTTATGTCTTGTATTTTCAAAGTAATTGGGCTAAGCCTGTTTTGAAAAAATAAATAAATGATTATTTAGTAGTCAACTGGGGCATTGAATTCATTGTTAAATATCAAGCTTTATAATTCTTACAAGACTTTCTGTCTTCTTAAGTCACTGGTACAAACATGTTACCCGAGTCAACCCATCAAGTAGAGATAACTTAAGGATTCTACAACAAAGCGAGACTGATGCATACCCTACTATTGTATCTTACGTCATACTTCCACAAGCATACCTCAAATTCTTCCCAAAGTTTATATTACTTTACCATTCCACAGAGAGTGTATACATCAAACAGTTGAAACTTTCTTGTTTGAACCCCTTTATCAAATGCTTGCAATATAAATTTTACTCTCGTGAATTAAATTTTAGGATATTTCTAGTAACATTAATTTAGTTTCTGACAGTTATCTCTACGGATGCTAACAATTCCCATTGATACCCAATAGTATTATAGTCTAGTTTTATAGTCTAGTTTTCACTAAAAACTAGACTATAAAACGGTTATTATAGTCTAGTTTTCAAAAGGTTATATATATAGTCTAGTTTTCAAAAGGTAAAAGGTTATTATAGTCTAGTTTTCACTAAAATCTTTTTAAAAGCAGTCTAGTTTTCACTAAAAGTTCTACTATATACAACAAAAGCATTAAAATGAAGAATACAGTTAAAAAACCTACAAAAAGCGTTTTTAACTGAAAAATCCTTACAACAGTCTAGAGGTAATTATTGTATACGAAAAGATCAGATCTTCAAACAATTAGTCTAAATGACTTAGTTTGTTTTCCCGATCCAACTCAAAAACTGTCGGCGCCGTAGCCTAGTGATTATTTCCTTCTGATCCTGGCTTATTTATATTTTTTTTATTATACTTTTATTGTATACATTAAAACTAGGCTGGCGTATAGCCCAGTAACAATATCTTTAAACTAACCAAAAATATGTTAAAGAGGCCTTAAGTTAAAACCAGACTTGAACTCTTTGAAATAAATTCAGGTGGAATTAGGTCTTGCAAAATTGAATGTAAAAGAGTTGTCTGATCTGTTATTTTTTCATAAAATAATTTATAGTGGTTTTGACTGTTTAGATATTCTAGAGCCTTGGTACACTGTGTACCAACAAGCAACACGAGGCAATTGGTACACTGTGTACCAGCAAGCAACACGAGGCAATTGGATTTAAACATGTCTGCACAGTCAAAGGCAAATCATTTTCATAACTCCGTTATTAACAGACTTCACAGTCTAGGACATGAGTATGCCATGATTATAGACATTTTTCACCTAAGCTAGCATGATTTGAAAATTTTATTAGGGAAGTATTTTCCTCGAGATCATGTTAAGTCGCTGAAAAATGTGTATCTTGTACAAATAACTCTTTGTGGGAATATTTCTACATCGGGGAAACCGAAACGCCATGGATGTTTGAACGTGTATATTTATATTTATATAGTCTTAGCAAATCTCATTAAATCGCGTCTCTCTGAATGTTTAAATCTAGTTCAGTCTCAAACTGTGACGTGTTTAAATCTAGTTCAGTCTCAAACGAGGAGTTAAATTGCAAAAATAACTCCTAGATATAAAAACCTATTTAATTCCATGGGCATGGAATATCTTTTTTTATCTACTTTGCACGGATATCTTATGTTACACAAAGATGGATAGTGCTGAAAGGAACCAAATCAGAAGAATACATGGAGTGACAATGTATAACGGTATACAGAATTAAATTTTTAGGGATGAATGTGAACTAAAGGTTAATGTGTTAAATAGATGAAGAACGTTGTGAAATGGTTTGGGCAAATAGAACGAATGAATTAAGAAACACCAACAAAACAAATATGTAGTGCAATTATAAGTGAGTAGAAGACGTGGTAGAGAAATATCACAGACAGTTTAACTGGTTCAGGTAAATGATTTTTAAAAAGAAAGAAATTTCTAAAGTCAGAGAAATTTTAGAAGCTGTATGAGAAATATGTGTGTCGAGAGAGGAAATTTAAGCTCTCTGTTCTCTCTGTCTTATCCGACAGGGAAATGGCGTGATGGAATGTATGTATATATTTCATTTTAATTTAATAGCTTTCATTTAATCGAACAAGAGAACTTGATAACGGATTATTGGCAATGGACTCTCAAGAAAGTATTGTATTTAAGATAAACGTATTTTTTCAACGAAAAAAGACCATTGCCTGTGGTGAGTATAATAGAAGGAACAGTAATTGTAGTTAGTTTCACCGTAATTGTCTACATAAGGCATTTGTGATACTCGTAGACACATCCTGTTGCATATTGAGTATGGAACTTCAGTACTTGCAGCTTGTCTGCGTCTTATTTTTTTCATTGGATCCCTGTTGACTAGCAACGATTTTACTGAATTTGGCTTGATCTGCTGCATTTTGCTTTTATTTATGTAGAGCATTTATGTTTTTGATCGTTTATTTACAGTACTTACAACTTTTTTTCGTATTCTTTCTCCATTTGGCCCATGATAAATAGCAACAGTTCTGCACCATTTGTTGCTGGTTGGCCCTATTGTTGCTAGTTGTTCCCAGTTATGTTGAGCATTTGTGTTTTTTAACGTCTCATACAGAACATCCTTATATCTCTTACGCTGCCATCTCGCCACCAAATAGTATATTTCTTGAAGTTCTGGATTCAGACAACGGGTTCGATAAAGTACCAAGTAAAACCCCAAAATATAAATTAAAACATTTCTTCAGTTTACATATTTCGATCATTTTGGTTATTTTATGCAAAAGGTTGATAAAATTATGGAAGAGAAATAAAGTAAAAATATTTTTTATTTCAACTGGGAAACGTAAATCGAGTTTTATATTTATGTTTCCATTAACCCATATAAAGGATGTAATAAGCCACAAATAAAATGAGAAATTCCTCGGAAAATGCGAGCCCTCAAGGATCATTATGTGTTTGATATGTCATGTCCTTCAACCCTCCAGTGAAATGTAAAATAAATATAAATCCCCACACATGTTCGAATATTTATACTCTATGTCAGGGGCGGATTTGTGATTTATACTTTGGAGGTTTTCTTATCTTATTTAAATACGATACAGTGTTTTTTTAGCGATAAGTATTGAGTTCTTACTTATAAGTACGATTTCAAGTCTCATTAGTTCGTAAATTCTAAATTACCGTATGTTTGAGATGTATGTACAGCCTTGGAAAATATAACCTTACATTATTTCTGGAAAAGTTAAATTCGTTAAATCGTAAAAATGAAGGAAATTTTCATAAATCATAAATTTTCCAAAACATCTTAAACTGTCCCGCCAACTCCCAATATCTCGTAAAAATATAGTCAGCGCCTCCCTGATCATATATTACGGATCACGCATTATGTTCCAGTTGATTGTCTTAGAGCATTTTCAATTCGCTTTTCCTTATTCATGTCGTCTTTTGCTGTCAGTCTCTGGAACCAGTTACTGGCCGTAAGACTCTCACTCCAGTTGGCTTACTTCAAACAGTGACTTAAAAATGATATCATATATTTTCAAGGATGAAATAAGGTTCTTCAAAGAGCCAAAGTTGATAGAGAGTTGCTGACTAATATAAAAATCCGAAAGGTGTCCTACTTGGGTCATATACTTAGAGGAGCAAAGTACAAATTACTGCACCTGATCATCCAAGGCAAAATAGAAGGCCGAAGAGGTGTTGGCAAGAGACAAATCTCCTGGCTTCGCAATATACGTGATTGGACTGGCATAAGGGGCGTTGGAGATCTTTTTTGGGCTGCCGGGGACAAAGATATATTCTCTCAAATGATATTCAACGTTGGGGGGACCTCACATGACACTGAGAAGAAGAAGAAAACGAAATATATTTTTCTATATCTGCAATTTTGTTGTCTTTGGTGTCCCTGTCTTTGGTGACATTTGCAAATATTTTTTTCCTTTTAAGGTTTTGTGTATGTTTAAATATTATTTTTTTCTTTTTGGAAATAACTTTGTAACTTTTCACCCACTAAGTGGCACTAATCTGCGTAACTCTTGTCTGGTAGGTTGAAAGAGATTGCCGTATAATAATAAGTTCGCCAATTGTTTACTTTAAAATAAAGTATTTAAATAAATATTTCTCTTTTTTAACATTTAGATGTTTTTATTGCCTTGTTCAATGACTTTTCTGATATCTACATCTTCCACGTCTCGGTGGGTTAATTGAGGACCTTAATAATCTTTGTAAGTATAACCGAGTCACTTCACAAGGAAACATGAGTAACATTGTTTCTTTTAACATTATGCCTAAGACTTAAAAAACACATGTTTCCTTGTCATTTCATATATTTAGGTTATGCACGTATCAAAAATAAAATAAATAAATAAAATAGCTCATCATCATAGCACATCGCAGCACTCACAAGACGACAAAAAATAATAAAGTATATTATTTATCGAAGGTGCGCATTTGCTGTAAAAATCTTTGCTTAACTTGCGACCGGGCTTATTTACGAGTATACTCAATATTATCAGATATGTCTTTAGACGTTATTACCCTTGATTTAGAGGGCTCAGGATCACTCGGTGTCTTACATCTACACGCTCATTTTATTGGTTTATTCGTATCATGCCCCTCAAAATATCCGAATTGGTGATACTCACGTGTTAAGTAACGTGGTCGATAGAAAACAATGTTTTAGTCCCCAGTAATATAATTTCTGGTTAACTACTAGAAAAGGCACGAAACTCTCAGTTTTCCATCGTACGTGTTTGATAACCCTACTCGGAAGACACTCGCTAGACGTGTAGACCCTTTTTATTTTATTTTTTTGGTGTTTAGTACGAGTATCATCGTAAATCTAACCCAAAACTTCCCGGATCAAACGACTGACTTACTCAGCCACGAATGTTATATATTTTTTTAATTTAGGTCAGTTAAATAATTATTATACGTAACACAAAGATAATTTTAGAGCTTTAAATATAAAAAAGACAGTTTTAGGGTTGCTCTAGCCTATCAGTTTCCGTAATTTTTCATAAATGCATACCACCAAATAGAAAATCAATTCAATAATTTTGTCAATTCATGATTAACAAAATGATTTTATGTGATCGTTGTGCTTATTTGATAGAAAATTATTTCTTTGTATCAGGTTATATTTTACTTAATTTTTAACATTAATTTGACCCCTAATTAGTTCTCGTTTTACAGTTATTTTTTAAGTGCAACATTTAAGAAAATGTTGCTTTCCATAAGTACGTGGAAAAATATCATTAAAAATATTGTTATTATTTCTGAAATGTCTTTAAAATCTTTTTTTTGTTAAATCAAAAAGTTGACTTAAATTTTGAACAAATTAAATTACATATCAAAGAGTTGTTGTTTTTCTTCAGGAGAATGTATTATTCCACGTAACACAAGTTATCATTTGCGTACCACCAGTGGTACGCGTACCACTGATTGAGAACTGCCGCTCTAAAGCAAATTTAACCGAGTAGGTATCTACTAACAGACGTAAGGCATTGTAAGATATTTGGTGGAAAAAAATAATAAAAATATTTTAGAATTTACTTATTCAATTATTAATTTCCAAGTCCGTCAATTTATTTATTTTTGTTAAATGATAAGGAAAAATAATAATACTAAAGCATGTATTTAAGGACAACCACTTCAATAATCATATAAAAACATACTTCCATTCTCCCATCATGCTTAATTTATATGCTCAGATACCGAAGATCTGTTGGATGATCTGGGCGACTAACTAGAAATTCCTGTTTTAAGTCAACCAATTTATCAAGTGTCAAATAAATATTCGCATCACTGAAAAGAACCTGAAAAAAAAAACAAACTCTCGAAGATTTATACTTTTTTAGTTAAAGAAAAAAAGAGGAAAAAAATTATATCAACATGTCATTAACAATAAATAACTATACTCAATAAAGATAACATATATGGTGCATAAGCATTTAGAATTCTACATTGAAATGTTACCCATAGGCAACAAAATCCCCCGCACTATTTTTTCTTAAGTTCAACAATGCTCTGAGAATGAAAACATTGCTTCAGTGTGTTTTGAAACAGTAAATGACTCCCACTCTGCTGACAATTATGCCAAGTGTTTCCAGTAGGAGGCAATAGAGATCGCCTTCGTATCAATCAGGTCTTGCCCCGAACGTGTAGTCCCGACGCTCTGACAAATCAGCATGTTTCGTTAAGTTCTATGTAACCCCACAATCACACTCAACGCTACTTTCGTTTAACAAACCTTATCTTTTCAAGTTCACCTTTCATCTAGAAAACCTTACTCGGAGTCTTGTCAGGGCTTTACAGGTAGACCAAGACAGTTGTTCTCCAGATACCATCTTTTCCGAGAGCTCTATCCAGTTGTCAAATGTTTTTTTTTCTTTCCGCTTCAGGGAACGCCCTTTATACGGAGGAGTGGTCAATTCATGCGTTATCTTCATGAAATTTGTGAAAGGAAAAAAATCTTATTTACATATTAAATATATGCTCTAAAATTAATATTCTACACTGGTTGAAATTTACCAGTCGAATCGATTCCATCACTCGTTGGCAAAGACGCTGTTGCGCTATTTCAAATACGCAATTTTCTTGAAAATTTTCCGGCATAATTTCAGCAAATGGAATAATAAAAACGTTTCATTTGTCGGGAGTCGAGAGAGAATATGTTTTTTTCTTATATTTCAGGTGAAATTTCAGAAACAATCGGATTATTTTTTGAAAATTGTGAAACAAAGCAAGCTTAACAAGTGCCGATAAAATGTGTATGTATAAAACATGTAAAATAAGATTCAGATATAAAAACAAAGGGGGAAAAATTTGATTAATTTACTCGTATAAAGATACATGCCTCTTATTCTTTGATTTCTTATTACATCGTCGCTATTGTTATGGTAATATGTAAAATAAATCGTTTACAGTAAAATAAAGCTAATAAGATGCTTAGGTTTATAATTCGTACCATCAAAGTATTTATGTTATCAGAATATTGTAAGTCTATGTTATCAAATATATATCTTATCAGAATATTGTAAGTCTCATGTCATGAGTTATTCAGACATCGTTTTTTTAATGTGGACACGAGCAGGTTAAGTATTCGTTCATGCAAGAGAGAGTTCTTCATTATCTCTACATGAGAATAAATTGACATTATCCCTGGCTTTAACTTAGTGTCTTTTTACTGAGGATACGTAACTATAGGTCATTTGAGGGTGGAAGATCTCTTCGATTGAGCGTCCATTTTTTTGTTTGCAGGGGTGATCTAGTTAATTCATCTGTCCTGAAAAATCTTGGTTTGTACGTTCCGGATAATTATCTAGAGCAACGCACCCATAGGATATATATGAAGAACGACCTGTCTTTGGAAATCCCAGCAAAGCAATCATACTTTATAATCCTATGTGCCCTCAGATTTACGTTCTCCATGTGTTGATCAACTCTTGTCAAAAAAATAGTATAATCCTTTAAATAGTTCTGTACCCTAGACGATAAACCACGGGAGTCACATTTTACCCCAGAGTATAAACGATAAACGACGTTGCATCATACAATTCATGTATGACGCATATGACGTTTATCCGCTAGGGTGCAAAGTGACTTCCGTGATTTATCCTCTAGGGTACAGAGTTTAACTTTAAATGTTATTTATATTGTAACATGCGAAATCGATGTTTGCATGGGTAGAAAGGCAGCAGATATGTCCTTTACTTACTTCAAAAAGGATATGGCATGAATGTATGAATAATATTAGCATTTTATAAGGGCATAACAGTTAACAGAAATAACATTCATAGATAAACCTAGACCCGTTAAATTGTAACTGCATTCAATGATATAACTATACCTGTAATAGTTTTCATGAATTCTATTGTTTGTTTTGTCACGAGTAATATTAATTCTCTATGGATTTACATAGAGAATTTCCAGCAAAAATAATTAATGTAAATGTTCACTATGTGTTGCATTTTAATGGCTTATTTAGTGTAGATACAAGAATGTTGACAATAAAATTTACGAGCCCGTATAGGCTATTATTGCTAATAAATTCCTTTAATTATAAATTATTCATACTCGTATGTGTTGAGATGAACGATGATTGAAATGAACTACTAAAAAAAAGTTTTATTTCGTGGTATTATATCCTCGCTATTATAAATACATAGATTGAAGTTCATGGCCGCGCGGCAACGTACTGGACTTCCGTGCGGAAGGTCATCGGTTCGAAACCCACGCTGTGCTACTCCCCTCTAATGACACAGGCTCTTTTCGGCGACTATTCGGGGGTTTAAGGATACCTATAACTTTGCTCTTGTATATTCGTTCAAAAAGAGGGGGGAAACATGCCGGTGTGCACAAATCGGTCTCACTTTGGTGTGCCATCGAATCTAGTACAGCGGTGTGACAGGTGAGTTTTGCTGGTGTGTACCGGCTCACTCACTAATAGCAACTCCTCGGCATAGCTTCACTTTCCAATTAATTGACGTTGAAATGGCGAAGGGACCGAACGATCGAAATGCATAGACTAGTAAATACATATGTTACATACCATAACGCTGTGTCCCGTATAGCGTATACGGAGAGCATCAATAGTTCTTTTCAATCGACGACCTACGTAGCCTAATTGGAAAGACTCTTGTATTCCAACACACTAGACAAGACGTGAACGAATATTGTTACATCGTTACGCATGGAGTTGCATTTCCAACAGGCGCAATATGAAGCGTAAGCTCCGTGCCTGCTCCAGTAGTTATATACCTGAACTATTTCTTATAATATTTAACATTCTCTCGATTATAGTGTCCCCATGAACCTCATATTCTTTCTGCAGTCAGTAGACTGCAGAAACTGAGTAAACAAGAAGTATTATGTTATATAGTATTACATTTACGTCGTATACATACCATACTTATTCGTCGTATACATAACATACTTATTCGTTGTATATATATATATATATATATATATATATATATATATATATATATATATATATATATATATATATATATATATATATATATATATAATATATATATATAT
>OX463846.1:35795100-35875427 GCA_949825065.1 Odontocerum albicorne
TGGGTGGCATGTGCAAATTTAAGTATCATCTAAAGACAACCCTTTTTGGGAGGTGTTATCAAAATTTATGAGAGGGTTTGAATTCTGAGTTGAGCGCCATTGAGGATATTTTACTTTATAAATGACGCTATATAAATTCTCCATTATTTATTTTTATAATTGAGGTTCATAATTAATGATTTTATTCGTGAGTACAAAATATGGAGATTTTTTTTTTCCTTTTAAAAATTTCGTCATCTACGAGTTTATTTAACGTTAGGACATATAATATCTATAAAAAACATATTTCCTCATGTTAAAACACTGTTATCAAATCAATTAGGTTCCCAACCATGTTTTTTAACATTTCGTATTGTATTTTTTTCGTGTTAGAAATTGTAGTTATTAAGTGTGACATTGTTTTTATTCACCTTTGCGCAAATTTAATTCAGTATAATTAATTGAAGATTTTAATCTGTTCCTGTTAATTTAGCAAATATAATAGTTACTTCCGTCGATTGTGTTTTTTCTTCAAATGAATTTACCCAAAAAACTGTAGAAGGATACAAACATTTCGAAACACCATGAAATAGTCATTGATTTTTATTTTGATGACGAAACACGTCTTGTCGTTAATTAATGTTTTTATCCCCAAATCTCCCATAGCACGGCAAATTGTCTAAATCAAATAAAAACGTTTTAACTCAATTGCTTCAATAAGAGGTGTTCAAAGTGTGCGCCTCGACACTGTTTTTTTTTAAATTCCAATCAATCTTAATTCAATGGAAATGCATGCTCACAACGATAGGTAGCAACATCGAACAGATACATAGCGAATCACTTTATTTATGTAGTATTGAACTCGCTATTTCAATATATTGAGATATGAGTAAACGTATTGAACTCGCTATTTATGTAGTATTGAACTCGCTATTTCAATATATTGAGATATGAGTAAACGTATTGAACTCGCTATTTATGTAGTATTGAACTCGCTATTTCAATATATTGAGATATGAGTAAACGTATTGAACTCGCTATTTATGTAGTATCGAACTCGCTATTTCAATATATTGAGATATGAGTAAACGATAAATATATTTTCTGAGTACTAAAGCTCAGCGAATACTGGCTCCAAATGTGACATCTTACCTCTACAAACCGAGATTTTAGGCTGTAGTGTAAATATCGGTTAAAACTTAACGTAGAAATAAGGGTAGCTATATCTAATTTGATTGCAATATTTGACAAACTGTGATGAACAACTCACTAATTGATAAGTTTTTTTTTTGGGAGCCGAGAAAAACTTTTTAACACCAAGAAACCCGTGAAACGAAAAAGTTTCAAAACAAAAACTATTGTAGATTATCTCAGTCAAAAAGACATAAAGTTTTTAAGTTTTATTAATACAATTGTGATAGAACCATGAGTAAAATTGTGGGAAAAATTATAGACTAGAGCTATGGAAATATATATATTCCCTGAAACAAAGCTGTATCATGTGCGGAAGACCAGGTCTTATGTAATCACCAAATTCAACATGTATCGACTGAAGACTGAAACTCACGAGACATGAACACCACCCATGTAACATCCAACATTATCTCTATTGTAGGAATCCATAATACTGCTCCTGGGGCTCATCACCAGCCATATAGAAGACTCCCAGGGAGCACAGCTTACAATTTACGATTGGCTCAAGACTATTTACAATCTTGGTTTATTGTCACCTTTGGAAATTTCCTCCATATAGCTTTTTATTGAGCCATTTCTATCAGGAACATGGATCTAACTGATGTGAATACCTTCTTGGCCTAGTTGGTAAGACGCCTGTCTTCTAGCCCGAGAGTTGCGGATTCGATTCCCGTTGGAGCCCTGATTTTTTATAAATGATTTCAATCTGGTTTTCACTTAAGGTCTCTTGAACATATTTCTTGTTCGTTGGAAGAGATTGCCACATGGTCATAAGCCTGCCAGGTTGTACATTGTACAATGAAAGTGTAATACAATACAATAAAGGTGTCGCAGAAATCTCTTTTAGACTCGCTCAACTATCAGAGAATTTTCGATTCCTCTTGGATTCCATATGATGTAGCCTTATTCCAATCACTGCGAACCAGTGAATTCTAAACAGGTCTAATATCCGCGCCCCTACCAAATGCTCTGAGTACTTTTATAACAAGATCCTACATCCCACAATTTTTAATGGTTATTTTGGTTACTGCTCCTTATGCGTTTAAAAGATTTATGCACCTGTTCATGTATATACAAATTACTTACAGGAAAAATAACAACCATCTTGTCTTTATATGAAAATATCTACTGAATATATTATTTACTGTTAAGATAATAACACTTTGGAGGTTTAAAGACATTGTAATTGGTTTAGTCAAACACTGTTTATTCTACTTTATATAACGGTATAACCCTACCGGTTTCAAGTAATAAAAAAACATTTAATATAATGAAATAAACCAGTAGAAATGAATTAGCTACAAAGCCAAAGTTTATAAAATTCATCTTTTTAAAAATGGAAACGAAAACAATCAGTAGTTACTGAAATATGTTTAATGAAACACTGTTCATTCTACTTTATATAACGGTATAACTCTACCGGTTTAAACGAATTAAATAAACTTTAACGTAATAAAAAAATATTCAATATGATGAAATTAACCAGTAGAAATGAATTAGGTACTCATACAAAGCCAAAGTTTCTAAAATTCATCGTATTAAAAATGGAAACGAAAACAATCAGTAGTTATTGTAATTTTTGTAGTCAAACATTGACAAACAAATCATCATGGGATCGCAAATAAGACAAACAGTTTTATTTGTGCTCACCTAATGATGAGGTGAAAACCTTGAAACCGGTAGGATTGTACCGTTATTGAAAGTAGAATAAACAGTGTTGGACGTAACAAATTACAAAAACCACTGATTCGTTTCCATTTTTAATACGATGAATTTTAGAAACTTTGGCTTTGTATGAGTACGTAATTCATTTCTACTGGTTCATTTCATTATATTGAATAAATGAGAGAGCACTAAAGAACTATGATGGGTTACTGTTGATGAATATGCTTGTTTAAATCCGTTGGGAAATCTCCGCTCAAGTGAAACAAAGTTGGAATAAACTAGTATGACAAACAATAAAGTGCATGATAATACTCGTATATTGACTATACAAAGTGAATAATGCCTAAGAACACTTGAAAACAATTCGCATGTTCCTAGGCATTATCTACATTCTGACCATTTGTTTTGTGCTAAATATGATTTATGTATTCGAAGACTTACGTAAATAACTCATTTATGTTTTAAACTTAGATTTTATTGTCTTATTCATAGGATCGACGACCTCCGTGACCTAGTTAGTAAAACATTATCTTCTAACTCGGAAGTTGCAAGTTCCATTCTCGTTGATACTCAACTATTTTAAAAAGGGTTCCAGTCAAGTTTTCACTTAAGACCTCTATGACATCTTGAATTATAAAAATTAGCAATCTGAGTAAAATATTGAGATGAGAAAAATACAACTTACTTAAATTTATATTGATGACAAAAACGAGCGTCGATGTGCGATCGGTAGAAGGAGATTGTTTTGGTTTTGCAACATATGCGAATGGACAAGTATCCAGACAGTTGAGGCGCTGTTGTGTGCCGTCAAACACGAGACTATTCTCTTGAGAGTGATCGCAAACGTCAGGAGGACCGCAAACGCAATGAGAAGAAGAAGAAAATACATTTCATGATAATATTAATAAATAATCTCATCGAATACTGGTTGGAAGAGATTGCTGCCAGGAAATAAGCCCGCCAGATAGTTTTTACAACGAAATAAATAAATATGTTATATTTGGTTAACATTTGATAGGGTAGATCAAGTTACTTAAATGAAACAGAAAAATGATTTTCTCCTAAAGTGGATGTTATACGTGTAAGTGAAGTGGGTCAGTGAAAAAAATAAAATACATTAAACATGTTAAAATTCAACATTTTCCAGGGTTTGACCTAAAGTCGGAGAAATACAAGAAAAACAAGCAGCCGATGGAATTTAATTATTGTAGATATTGAATTGCCTTTCCCTTGTATACCGTAAAACATCGCGAGCTTATTGCGATGTGGCACTTGTTTTCAACCAACCAAAAATACGTTAAAAAGACCATAAATAAAATATAGACTGGAATCTTTAAAAAAAGATCTGGGCTTCAACGGGAATCGAGCCCGCAGCCCTCGGGTCGGAAAACAATAATATTCAACGCAAACCACACATTTCTACTACATTTATTATATTCTTGCTAACCCCTTTCAATGTCAAGGCTTTGCTTCGATACAACACGGCCCAAAACTGTGTGCAATCATTTGGCGATAGATTTATTGATACAAACAATACTAAGTGTGCCATTGACCTTGTTACCTAGAGCAACGTGCCTTTCAATATATTTCTCTATCATACGATATCTCCAAAACATGTTCTCCATAAAGCAAAATTCCTCAATTTGTTTTATTTGTTTAGTATTCACCCATACATTGCAATCTTGTTTTTTGTGATCATTTTTAAATCATCCAATATAAATAATAATAAATAATTTTAGTGAGTCAAGTTAATGATATTAATTTCATCGACTATAAATTGGCAGGTTAAGTTGAGGTCAACTAGTGTAATTGGAAATATAACACCTGTAAAGTTGGTTTTAACGGAATTAATTTAATATCAAAATTACATCAATTATGTGCTCATGACGGTAGCTTCATATCTAAATTACGCTTTTTTTTAATTTTATTGAATAATCATTTCATTTTTTATTAGCAATGTATTACGCCAATTCGTGATATGATTTATCTAGTTTTTATGATATGATATTCAAAACATTTGTGATATGAGTTAGTGAGAACTAGCTTTTAGATTCAAACTAACACTGGACTCTTCACTGGACTTTAAAAAAATATCTTACTTTAAATACTCCGATTGCCTATTGGAAAAAAATAAACATACACGAGTATGTGTAATTCCATTGTATACTCGTATATGTACGTATTATGTTGCTTTCAATAAAGCTTGTATTTTTTATACTACTGTTACGGTGTTTACAGTGCAGCCTCGTGGCATTTCCTTTTAATTATTTTTTTACAGTTGATTTCGAACATTAACAATTTTACAAAATTCTGTTTAAATTAAGAGTACGTGAAAATGCAGAAATACAAAATGTTACAATAAAATAAAATAATGAATATCAAAACAATAACATAACACATATCATACGTGTACAATTTCATTCAAAATTAAATACTTACATATTACTGCAGGACAAGGATCAGAATGCCCTTGACCGTATGCCGTACAAGAAAAAGAAACGATAAAATTAAGTAAAACATTTTAATAAATACGCTCACATATATCAACATACATTTTTCCTTCTTCTTAAAAAAATAAAAAATAGATTGCTACAAAAATGAAATTTATGAAGAAGAAAATATCAAAAAATATTTGGGAAAAATTAAAGCATTAATTCTACACACACATTTAAAAATTGGTCATACTAATATAATAAAATCAAAATTTTCAATCAGAAAAATGTTCATAAGGACTCGAGTGTAAAAGCAGATTGAAACCCGAAACTTTCGGGACAAAAGACTCTCCAATTAGGTCACGGAGGTCAAAGTTTTGCTATTCATTAGACCGTCTACAGAAATGTATCTATAAAGATACAAAACATAGCTTTCTCCTGATTCAGAATAAAGCGAGGTCAGATTAATGACGACCTACTAACTTATCTTCCAGTCCGGGAGTTGCGTATTCGATTCCCGTTAGAACACAGATATTATAAAAAAGAATTCGAGTCAGATTTTAACTAAAGTTCTCATATTTTAAGTTGATTGAAAGAGATTACCACATGCCAATACATCGACAAGATTACTATTTAAAACGAAAATGTAATACGATACATTGAATAAAAAAGAAAAAAACAATCAAAACTTTTAACTTCGAATTATTAAATTTCTTTAAAATGTATCTTCCAAGAAGCACTAAGAAGCCGTTTAAAATTTAAATTACCGTCACACTATAATTGATGAACGGTTGTTGACCGCAAACAACATTCCAAAACACAAATGCCATATTAAAATCGATTGAACAAGGTTATGCAAAAATGTACCACTCGTCTATATCAGCATCAGCTGTTATAAATACAATTTAGTCGGGTCGTTTTTTCTTTGTTGGGTGTTTTTTTATACGTAACTGACTCAAACATATGGTTGTTAAGTTTTGTCGGTCAAGAATAGGAAAAAAATTTCGATTACCCACACTTCAAGTTACTCAATTGGGTGTAGCATTGTAAACGTCTAAGTGTTTGTTTGTGAAACACCCAGATTAGCCAATAATATGTTGTTAATTCCTTTACAAATTAAAACATCTCAATTGTTTTCTTATTAATTTCAAATAACTTGATTGAGTGTAGAGTGGCTGGTGACGACCTCCGTGGCCTAGTTGGTAAGACGCCTGTGTCCCGACCCGGTGGTTGCGGGTTCAAATCTCGCCGGAATCCAGATTTTTTTTAAAGGATTTCAGTCTAGTTTTCACTTATGGTATTTTTAATATATTTCTGGTTGGTTGGAAGAAATTGCCACATGGCAATTAACCCGACAAGTTGTACTGTATACAACGAAAGTGTTGTATCAAACAACACCGAATTAAAAATTGGTTGTGTTTGATTTGTTATATTGCTCAGAGAAGAGATTTCATAGCAATATGAGACACCTTATTTAAATTTTCTGTACTAAGAACAAATTAATAAAATGAATAACAAATGCCTGTATGTTAGAATTTTTTTAAACTTTACAGTACAGTACAATTCGTAAGTAAAGTATAATACATAACAGTTCACCAATAATCAAGTTCCACATGATTATTAGTAACATAAACAATCGGCTAAACAGAAAGAAAAGACAAACAATACAATTAAATCCAACTTAAGTCATAATGCATGGTATATGACACATTGGATGAGGAAGTTTGGGAGAAGAGAGAGAAAAAAGACGATAATAGTAAATAATAATTTTTGTTATTCTATGATGTAATCTATAGACAGGGACAAAAAATAATTTCTTTTCAGTAGCACATTTCTTTTGTTATGTTTTCAATATATCAAAATATAAATACTGTATTTTGAAACAATCACCAATACTCAATTTATGAACTCTTTTGCATAAATTCGTCTCTGTAAAATCTGTATATTTTCTGTTTCATAAAATCAAAGTAAATTTTTTTATGCTTTACACACCAAGTTAGCAATACAAAGGAATATATTTTATGCTTTACACTCCAACTTAGAAGTACAATGTACCTAATATGTCATATTGATATATCTTAGCAAAATGTTTTATGATTTACACACCAACTTAAAGATGCAAAGGAATATTTTTTATGCTTAACCCACCAACTTAGTAGTACACGTAAATATTGTATATACTTAACACACCAACTCAGCAGAACAAAGCGATATTTTTTTATGCTTTTTACACCAACTAAGCAATACAATGTTTTTTAATGCTTGACAAACTAATTTAGCAGTACAAAGCAATATTTTTATACTTCACACACAAATTTTTTATAAGCAATTTTTTTCGATGAAGTAAAGGAAAAACGGCCATATCCTTCGAATCGCCCAAATATTCATTATTCCACGCTCACGTCACTCAGTGACAAGTCAGTTTGCCTCGCATTTCTCTTTTTCCCGCCAATTTTCTTTTGTTAAGTTTCTGTAAACGTGGTCATGAAATTCAGCTAGTACGTGACACTATTATATCCTTTATTTGACAGTCTTTTCCTCGAGAAAGGTTAACATTTTGTCATATTCAATGTGTCTAAAAAGAAATCACGCAATTTTCTGGAGATTTTTTTTTCGAAACATGTTTCCAGGTCTGGTAATACAAAATATTTCATCCATAAATATAATACAATATATTGTTTATAGTTAAGGCATTAACGTTGTGGAGGTTTAAAGACATTGTAATTTATTTTATCAAACACTGTTTATTCCACTTTTTGTAACGGTATAACCCTACCGGTTTCAAGGCTTTCACCTCATATTCAGGGGAGCACAAACAAGAATATAAAGACACAAACAAGAATATAAAGACACAAACAAGACTATATAATACAAATATATAATTTTTGTGATATATTAAGACATTTATTATACAACACTTCTTTTGTAACCAGTAATACCAGGCGGACTTATTGCCATGTGGCACATCTCTTTCAGCCCACTAGAAAGATGGCATGATTTAAGAAGCGACTGAAGAAACTATTAATTTCTAGTCAGTAATATAACATGTTTCCTTGCTGATATTTCTTTCCTCTCCACCATCACTTCCTTTTCCTTTGTTTGATGATATTTCACTTTTACTTTAAAATGTATATGTCCATAAATTTCATAAAGATGAATAATCATTTAAATATTTTTAGCGACCGTGTAACTTGTTTTATTTACTTTTGTCCGGTTGGTTGGAAAAGATGGCCGCCTGGCAATAAGCCCGCCAGATTATTTTTTGCAATGAATTGTTAAATAAATAAATAAAGATATTAAAAAGGTATTTAGTGAAAACTAGACTAGACTCGGGAATCGAATCCACAACTTCTGAGCTAGATTACAAACGCTTTGTCAACTAGACCATTGACAATAAAGCCATTTACCACTATCATCCTTTCTTAACTTAGACTTGCGGCTGGTCAACCTACTCTGTGATGGGCACGGAATTCGTGGTTTGTAATAGCACGTATTGGCCATACTACATCGCACGTGAAGGCGCAACAACACTCGCATAAATCTAGCGCATGTAAGTATCATTACCAGACGAACTCTTTTACCAAACTGGGTCACTTTTTTTTATTTTTCTCCTGTAGCATGGAGAATCGAACCCTGAAACCACGAGTGGAATTCAAACGCTTTACCAACTAAGCCACGGAAATCGGCATAGATTACATTACATTAAATTTTAAGGAGATACATTTTTAATATATTGTATACATTACAATTGTATATCTGATCGCATGTCCTAAGCACGTCAAAACTGAATGAGATACAAGATTTTAAAAATTAACACAATTTTTAGCAGTATTAAACGCGCGTTTTATCGATACCGAATATTTTACATTTTCTCCCCTAGAGATTCATTTTTGTTACTGTGCTGTTACTGGCCTTTGTAATTTTTAATAAAATATTATTTTATAATATCCCTATATTTTTTTTTCCTTTTCAAAGATATTCCCCAAAACTTCCACACTGGTGACGAATTCAAAGAGACAAACCAAATGGAAACGAATTCCTCTCCGTATTTTTAATGATATCTCTTTTCTGGTCTCGTGAATTTCTTTCCATAGATCACTCTCAAACTTGTTCGGACGTACATTTATATCGCAATTTAAAAATATATATATTTCAGAGCCTAGAAAAGCTCAAGTAGACGTGCAAAATACTTTAATATTTAAAAACAAACCAACCGACAAAAAAGAAACAAAACACACTTTTCTACCCAGACCACTAAGGTTTCCCAAGTTTCCGACCAGAATAAGTCAAAGCGTGTCTTCTTCTTCAGTTTCAATCCTGGGGATTGATTAGCATCAAAGCCCTGCATCTCCTCCTCCACTCCGCTCGGTCCTCAGCAATCCTCTTGAGCTCTGTATAGGAGCTGCAGCCCATATCGTGACATATTTGCTCCAGATACTCTCGGCGAGGACGCCCTCTGTCAATCAATCCCTCAATCATTCCCTCCGTGTATATAGTATTGTGCAGGAGATTTTCATGTCGCTGCATATGACCCATCCATTTTGCACGCCTTTCCGATATGGTGTTTAACAGGTGCCTGGTTTCTTCGATCCTGCTGAGAACCTCGTCATTTGTAATGTGGTCTCTCCGGGAAATCCTTGGGATTCGTCTATAGGTCTACATCTCGAAGGCCTCCAATCTTTTTCGATCTCTTTCGCCTATGCATCATGCCTCGCAACTATAATTAAAGCGTGTATGAACAGATAAATAGATACCAATCTCATGGTCAGGTTATGTTACGGTTAAAATTGAAAAAGTAAAAGAAGTAGTCAACTATAGCCAATAGAAGACGTGTTGTTTCGTTATATTCTGAAATGTTAAAAATTAAATATCAAACGGCTATCAAGATTCTTCAGAGCCAGCATCTAAACGTCGTTGAATTTCTGCCAGGATTTCCTTATTTTAAAAGAAAATTGATATCCACCCGATATTCATTTTTTAACATTTCAGAATATAACAAAACAACACGTCTTCTAAAGACTGTAATTGACATACTTCTAAGGGTAGATGTATTCAATTTTATGTATAACATCACCTGACTTTACGTTGGGCATGGCTTGCATGGTATCTTTCCATACGCACTTCATCTTGTTCAGACCGAAAAGTTTTGGACTTTAATGGTGCCTCAATCTTATATATTATGTACAACAGTATCAACTTATTCGAATGAGTATTTGATGGATACATTATTATCAATATATTAACCATCGCTATATTTGGAGCTCAATTCCTTCTTTAGGAAAACATCCTTCTTCTTCTTCTTCTTAAACTTTCTGTAGACTCTCAAGAGTCTGTTACTGCAGGATTGTCCTGTGATGCTGAGCTCCAGCTATCTCCATGGTTTCGGGGGTCTCCCTGGCGGACGCCGTCCATCCGGCACCCAATGCAGAGCTATGTATGGAATTCTTGTGGAATTCATTCTCTGTACATGTTGGTACCAGTATCGTCGACGCTGTCGTCCCCACCTGACCACATCTTGGACCTTACAGACCTCTCGGATTGTGGTGTTCCTTACACGATCACGCAGTCTTTTCAGCAATAGTGCGCAGAGTTCTCATTTCCGTTTTCCTTAGCATACTTTTTGTCCTGACAGTGTCCGCCCTCGCTTCGATGCCATATGTGAGGATAGGTCGCACACAGGTCTTATAAATACGTACCTTGTTATCTGTTCTTTAAATATCCAATGTATCAAAAAGGTTACTGTTTATTTTGGTGTTAGTTTACCCTCTAAACTTTCGAATAGTGAAGTTTTCATATTTCACACTCTTTTTAGTCAAGTGTCACATCAAATTCCTTCATGGTTAGCATGGCCTCGAGACATATAATATACTGAATTCTTTTTATGGTCGACGTAAACATATTTTCTCATCTTGGAAATATTAAACTTAGGTATATGATATTTTGTTTAACCGGTAATCCATAAGCTTTTCAAACCAAACATCAATAAACGCGGAAATGAAAAATCTGAAATTCCATGTTTATATTCGAAATATGATATTTGCTTTCATTTATTTGCTGTTATTTCAACTTTGGTAAAATGATAACACGAATAAAAAAGATTAAAAAATATATTTATTTACATTTATGAATTTGTGTAACATAAATCTGCTGAATAACAAAATGAAATTGAAAAACCGCAAAACAATATTTAATTTAAAAAAAATGATTGAAATGTGAAAACACATAATTACTCGTACATCTCGTTTATTGGATTGACATGCGAGTATTTGTTTTTATTTTCAGGGTAAATTTTGACAAGGTTTGTTTATAGTGGGACATACACGAGCTTATTAATAAATAGTATTAATAAAACAATTTATACAGGGCCGTTTAGAGGGCTGACTTTAATCATGGGAATCCACTATTATTACAACGGGAATCCACTATTTATTTATTTAACACTTCATTGCAAATACAATCTGGTGGGTTTATCGGTAGACAGAAATTTCTTCCAATCAAACAGACAAAAGTGAATAAAGCATGTTGCATGGTCGCAAAAAAATATTCAAAAGATTATTGATATTCATGAAATTTATGAACATAAACGTATTAAAGTAAAGGTGAAATATCATCAATGAAAGGATGGTGGAAACAATAGAAAAATCAGGAATGAAACACTTTATATTACTGACTATAAAGAGTTTTTTCAGTCGCTTCTTAAAGCATACCAAGGACTGAGCGAGTCTAACATTGGTTTGTAACTGGTTTCTGAGTCTCGCTGCATGAACTATTATAGACAGATTAAAAATGTCACAAAAAAAAACAAGTTGAGTGTTAGGATATGAAAGTGGTAGCTGCAACAATTAGATATGGAACTTCCCCGCATCTGTATATACAAATCGCTTCAAATACATTTTTGATAACGATACTGTAATTTTGTAATGCTGGTTTTGGTGGTACATATTCATGAAAAGGTTAAAAACAACTGCTTTCAACCATTAAAAACAAATTGCGAAGAGACAAGATATGAAACTGTTACATACATACGAAAAATGTGTGAATAACAAAATGTTTACAGTGTTGTGATTCAAAAGATTTTTTTTAATATGTGAAACATCACCAACATTTGATAGATGACCAGTTTTCGTTGTAAAATCAATTGTGACATAAAACACATTACACTAACATTCGTTCATAAATATCTAAAATTTTCCGAAAAATCATTGAAACCAATGTTCTGCTCTAATTAAGATATAAATATTATTGATTCGTCTCTCTCTTGCTTCAGAATTCACGGTTAATATTTTTGCGAATATGTTCTTCTTGTGTTCATTTTAAATCATAATATGGGCTCTAACCTCGACTAGTTTATTTATTTTATTGACGGCTTTAAAAAATACGATGCAGTAAGGTTATTTTCATAAAACTAATTTATGAATACCGGATCAATTTTAATTAAGTAAAACGATAAGAATATAACTTTTAAATCGCGGTTACGTCTAATATGACTAAAATTGCCTCGTTCATTGAATTTATAAAAGGCAAGATATCTTCAAAAAAATACAGTTGTATTTTACAAGATGAGCTCGTTTAAATTATGACCTACGTTTCGAAGGCGTTACAGCTTCTATCCTGAGATATCAATTAACTTTTCGAGGATCATGGCTGAATACTAATATTTGGTAATCTTTTTTATCATCACCCTTAGGATGAAGGCTGCAACGCGTTCGGAACATCAGCCATTATTGTAGCCAGATCAACACAGCAACAACTATGAAAAATATGTTCAATTATAGTAAAAAACAACTCAATAACGAAGTGAATTTAATGTTTGTGAACTTCTGAATGCAGATAATATGGTTATACTTGCTGATAATGTCGACAATTTAAGGTATATGATAAGTGAGATGTATGAGAAATGTGAGCTGTATAATAATATAAGGTTTGAAAATATAGTGACAGAGAACAAGGTAAACAGAACACTTAATATAATATACTAAAATCGCGCTATATCAAAAGTAACAAAAATAACAATACACACGTAATAGTATTTTCGTGCCCACCTTGACATATGGGAGAGAGGCATAAGAAGAATTAAGTAAAATTATTGCTGTGGCGATGCGTGTACTTAGAAAAAATGTGTCGTGTCAATATATGAAAGAAGATGGAATAAATACATCAGCAATAAATGCATGGACAAAATGGATGTAAGTAGGATGAGAAAAAGGTGTTCAGATGGTTTGGGTATATGAAAAGAATGACTAATCGAATAAACAAATATGGTGTGCGTGGAAAATGTAGGTCTAATAAAACATGATTGGATTAAAAGGACAGATTTTGAAAGAAGATAATATGTGAAATATGAAAAATATTGTGTGACATCTATGAACGTGAAGGAAGCAAAAATTGCTAGGGAGAAAAGTATGATGATTTTTTCTCTCTACCTGCTTTGTAAAGAACATGGCATTATGATATATATAAATCTCATAACTACCATTTACTTAACTACTACTTAACAAATTATCAGACATGATTACACCTAAACTATCAGTTTAGATGGAATCATATCTGATAATTTGTTAAGAATGGGAATATCAATAATAGATAAAAGAAATCGGGCATTGTCTTTTTTTTCTTCAACCGATGGAATCCACTCTAAAAACCCGACAAAAATGGCCCATTTGGACGACCTCCCTAGCCTAGTTGGTAAAACACCTGTTTTCTTACACGTAAGTTTCGGGTTCGAGTACCATTGGAACCCAGATTGGTTTTAAATATGTTTATTATTCTGATTTTCACTTTTACCTCATAAGCATCTTTATGGGGTGTTAAGCTCCTCTACTTATTTATCCTTTTAATTATTAATATGCCCCTTTAATTAATTAATTCCAGTTGCATTACAAAAACCCTGGACGTTACAATGTATATAATTTACTCCGGTAGCTCAGTGTGGGTAAAACAAGGCTCTATAAGATCTCAAGATGTCGTGAGAAGAGGTAGGCAGTCGTCAGTGCTTGGGTAGGTAGAAATACATAATGAAACACATATTTGCTGTTAAATTGTTGTATATTTAATCCTGACGAGATGATACTCCGTCGGGAAACTTAAATGAGCAGATTACTTTCTGATACTCCGCTATCCCCTCAGATGGACAGACAGTCGAAGTAATTTTCTTATTAGGGGTAATCTCACAACAGTCCGTTGCGGAATTGTGCCAATTCTCAAGATTAGATATCACCAATCTCCAGATTTACTCAAATATCACCATAAAAAGACAAGCAAAGAGGATAAATAAGATTCACCTTACTTCAATACAATGACACAATGTATTTTCCCAGAACCGCTTCAGGTGTAAGACCAGGTTGACTCCTATATGGCCCTCTGACCTTATACTGTTACTACAGGGCCGTTGAAGAGAAGAAATCCCCACAGTATGGTTGGTGGGAGTCAATTCGTGCCGTAATACAGTCACACGATTCGTTCCGGTCGTGAAGATTTCAGAATTTTGCGTGCACTCGATATTGCTGACAGAATCAGCTAACTTTGACCCGAGATTGAGTTGTACGTCTATCTCGAGATCGTCGTTTGGACAACAATCCAGAATCCGCTCAATAAAAGACGGAGGTCAAAAGCAAGATCCCCGTTTGCAGATTATCCAGAATTTACCGAACAAATTGTACCAAATAAAATGAACAATCAAATATGTGACAAGGTTTTTCTAGTTCGTGAACTGCGTTAAGATGAACAGTGTTAGCTTGACAACTTCGTGGCGCAAAAAGAGCTAGGAGGGTTGCGTCTCTCGTTTATATAGCTCTCAGGACCCTAACGTCACACTTGAGCTCTATAGAAAGCTGATTGTGACCGTTGAAAATAACAATAAATCTCTCGACCGGCCCGGCCGTTGTCACTTAAGCAGTTAAATTTTATTTAAACTATAGCAGCGTCATAAATTTGAAAGTCTGTATAGCATCCGGTAACCTTAAAAGCGACACCTAAATTGCTAACAGACAATAAGTGCAGCCACTCTTTGAAATATATCTTGAGTGAAGTTTTATTTCTTCCTTCCCTTTGTTTCAATAGTTATCTATGACTGCAATAAATTAAGCGTGACGTATTTCTTTAGAAAGGGGAAGAGAAATTTGACCCTTTGATATTTAGGTTCGTTTAACAATGGCGGCCATAAAGCGCAGTCATCCTTTCCGAAATATGTTGCGAGTGGAGTTTTTTGCTTCATCTTTATTTCCTATTTCTAATAGTTATTTATAACTGCAATAAACCAAATGGTCGACCCCACTCGACCAAGGGCCAAGTCCTGACAGGGGGATTGGAAGTGTTTGCCCTAAAGCAATTATCTCACAGTTTGGTACTGTATACAAAGAAAGTGTTATACATGATTCCCTCTGGCGCTGCTATATGACGTAATTCAGAGCGCCCTTGAGGAGAGTCTCTAAACGGGACTATATATATTTTTCTTTAAATTCAATTTGATTCACAACCCAGTAACTTTTGAAACTCGTGTCATAAACATGTCAATCTGAGGTATGTGACGTTTACTAAAAATATATTCCTTTACAAAGAAACTGGGTCTCATGTTAATGCAGTCACATTTTTAAAAGTCCTATTAGCTTGTATCGGCAATAAATATCCTATTTTTAATATATGTTAAGTCACGCCTATATCATATAAGCCGCATTGTTCAGTTTAGCCATGACCCTACCGACATATGGTTGCATAATGATTATTATGCTAGTTGGGCGTTGTTTTGTAAATCTAAATGAGAACTACATTCTGTAATTAACATGTAATTTCAATAGATGACTTCAGTCTTTTAAGCATCACTAAGTCAGTCATGACATAAACATATATTATAAATAAATCATGCTTCTTCATGGTCAAATTCGAAAAAAATTCTTGGTCACTATACATATATCAAAACATTTTTTAATCCAATATACCATAAATTAGCGTTCAAAGGGCAAAGTACGAGTATAATAATATGTCAGTCTCATGAATTTCACGAAAGAGCTTTTTAAGGTTTTCTTTCATCAACATTATCACCGTCACATCTTATCTCAATCCAAATGCCCAAGAGTCAAAGTGTTTTTAAAGCTCTCGTTTTTTTTATATTATTGTACTTGATTTTATTTTCAAACGGGGCAATTATCAGTTTTTTCGGGTGTGCTAAGATCGTGAATATTTTTGTTTTCGGGTGTGCTAAGACCGTAAATATTTTGGGTTTCGGATGGTTAGGACCTTAGATATTTTGACTTTTGAGTGTACTAGAACCGTGGATATTTGGCTTTTTAATATTTCAAAATTTATTTTATTTGGAAGATTTGTCATCATATCTATTATACCATATCTCTATTGAGGTAGGCAGTGAAAACAGGTCTTTACTACATGCTATTCTAGATTACGTCGTTTGTGTTTGCCACGTACAAAATTCGATTTGCATGCTCTTATATAATTAAAACTTTTGTTTCATCACTTTTTCTAATTTTAGTTAAGTTCTCGTACCTTATTTACTACTCGTATACATTACATTTTTATAAATATTTCATCATTCATTATTTTACGTGGCCAAACAATCTCAATACTCCTTTCTTCACCTCAATAATAACAATAAAAGGTCAACTTATAAAGCTATGTTTTGAGAGCAGACTCTCCACAAGAGCGACCTAACTCAAGATTAAAATTCACTATTATTGAATAATAAAAAATGTTACAAAAATAACATACTTATTTATTTTTCGTAAAGCTTTTACATATACAGGTTAAACCCAATTACTCGTACATACAAATCTTGAAAGAAGAAGTTACGTACAGTAAGAAGAAATAATATCATACTATTTACATAAAAAGCTTTAACATACATTATATGTAGCAGCAAAAATATAAAGTGAATAGTTATTAGTTTGGTCGAAACAACTAACTTCCATTACTAAGAAAGCTCATTATACTTTCTTTAAAAACATTATCGGAGTATATGTAAATTAAGGGGGGGAAATATGAAAGAGGTGGCTGCTGCCATGCCAGGTAGAGGTTTTCATTGCATCTGTATATGTTTCAAAAAATATATTTGGTAAAAAAAAACTTTATTGACGTATTCATTACTTATTCTGCCAAACATTTTTTTCCACTTCGAAACTCGGATATCTACTGCGTTTATTTAATGTTCATCAATATTTCTTATGTTTAATAACTATCATAAAAAATGCATGCTAACTTTTTTTTGTCGATGCATTACAAAACTTGATTTGCTAGCTTTTTGTCGATGCATTACAAAACCTGATTTGCTAGCTTTTTGTCGATGCATTACAAAACCTGATTTGCTAGCTTTTTGTCGATGCATTACAAAACCTGATTTGCTAGCTTTTTGTCGATGCATTACAAAACCTGATTTGCTAGCTTTTTGTCGATGCATTACAAAAGCTGATTTGCTAGCTTTTTGTCGATGCATTACAAAACCTGATTTGCTAGCTTTTTAAAAATATGTTGGGAAATTATCAATTCAACTCCTCAAGTAAGGTCACGTTTAGACACTAAATAAATAATTAATGAACTTTGGTGAGTTAATGCTGATCTAAACGTAAGAGTCTGAAACACGGATATGTGCAAACAGACGATAGGCTTTTGAGGGAAAAGTGGTTAAAAAGAAATATCAGATATGAAAACAGGTTAGGTGTTCGAAATAATAAAAATTTTCCAAATATATTAAGATTAGAAGACACATACAATTATGCATGGTTCATCGAATTGAAGAGTTTCACTTTCCCAGATTGAGATGGAAGGATAAATTCTCCATAGATATATCGGTATTCCAAATTAATCAACTTGTTAACAATGGTGGTCATTATCCCCCTTGAAATGACATTTTTTTCTTTCTACAAAAGTACTAGTTATATATTCCAACCGACCAGAAAGTTGTTAAAAAATCCTTAAGTGGAAACCGGAATTGAACCCTTTTTAATAAAATTGAGTACCAACGTCAATCGAACCCGTAACCTCCGAGTTGTAAGATAGGCGTCTTACCAACTTGTGCACGGAGGTGGACGAGATTTCCTTTTACGACATTACGGCGATTTAAAAAGTATTTATTACCCATTTTTTACCCAACACTTAGATAAAGTAGTTTACGCTATACACGATGATTTATGGGAAAAAAACTTTTCTCATTTAATATTCAGGTGTGAGACTATTACATGAAAACCCTCTAGACTGGCGGTTCTCAACCTGTGACACGCGTATCACTAGTGGTACGAGAGAGATGACTGGTGGAACTTGGCTAATTTGTTCAATATACAACATTAGAAATTTATTCTTGAGTCTTCTAGAGTAAACATAAGAAAAATTTAAATACATTTCTGAAAGAACAATTACGAGTATATTTGCAGTACAATTTTGTTAGATGTACTTATGTGAAGCAAGACATTCTCCAACGATGTGCTTAAAAAAATATATGGAACTAAACTCGATTTTGAGCTATGTTTGAGTTTAAAATTAAGTCAACAACCGATATAAACAAACTAATTTCTCACTTCAATCTTAGAAAAGACATTTGTTTCACTTTGTGGTGTTATGTTTAGAAATTTTTAATGAAATAAATAAAATCATCATTTGGTATTTTGTATTCACCACTATTTTATTTGAGTTCACTACCGGTTTCCATGACAAGTTCAATTGAGTCATTGTTAAAATGATGAAAAAATCAAGTTAATTTTAATAATAGTATTCTGCTTAGTATGTTTCTCATTCAAAAGGCATCCTTTTGATGCCTACCTACTCCCCTCCTTTTATTAGCCACTTCTCCCTTCCCCCTTTCCTGTGCCTATTACAAAAAGAAAAAATGTATTTTAGTAATTTCACCTGACGAGGAAGACGGAGGTCTTTGAAACCGGTAGTGAACTCAATTAAAACAGTGGTGAATACAAAATAAAAAACAAGTTATTTATTTTATTAAAAAAGTAAAACATTATTTCTTTTAAACGAGCACAAGTATCAAATTAATATTAATCATATCTTTAATCAACTTTTTGTTGATCGTGTTTGGTAATGAATATTTTTGTTATTTTTTTATTAGAAACGATATAAAAATATATGATAATAACTTGATTAAATATATAGTCTTGACATCCTTTTACAAAAGGGTATCCCAAAATATGTATACATACTTTTATACCGTGCCGTTTACTTGAACTTGCTTCAGGAATGTGTTATACCACGCATTCGTGAGAAGTTAATAAATAAGGAGAACTTTTATTTTCTTGATATGAAAGTTTATCTTGAAGAAAACTTTCTGACTAGATGGACGGAGAGATAATACCCCTCATGCTACCCAAACATCATACCGATGGACTTTTATAGAAAGATAAAATTTATGGTACAAAACTGACAACAGTTAACAAATTGAGAGCAACAATTCAACAAGAATGCACCCAAATACGAAAACAAATTATTCACGATGTTTACGATTCCACGTTGTCAGCAGTGCATGTACAAGAACGGCCATCAATTTGAACATTTGTAATAATTAAAAAGAATCTACGTTTTTTTTTTGGACTTTTAATTTATACTGCCTTAATAAATACTGAAATTATAATTATTCAAAGTGAGTATACATTTTTTGAGGATATCCAGTATACTCGTATAAGATATTTTTGTTGATGATACGGAAATTTTTGAATTTTGATTTTGGTGGTACGCATTCATGAAAAGGTTTAAAGCAGCTGTTTTCAACCATTAAAACAAATTGCGAAGAGACAGGATAAGAAACTGTTACATGTGTGAAGAGAAAAATGTTGCCAGGTATGGAGGAATCACAGTGTTGTGATTCAAACGATTTTTTTCAATATGTGAAACACCACACGCACAATTTTGTACATCACAAGAATGCTAAATGTGATAGGATCAGATATCGAAAGATCTGCAGAGAATTCCTCGGAGTTCGTATTCCCATAATGAATTAATTGTCGTTTTCTTGCCAAATATGTGCCAAATAAGTCTAAGTTCTGGTCTCTCTGACGTGAAAATTACTGTCTTTGATAGCACAGATCAATTCCTCGGAATCATGACAGGTGCCATATAATATCATGACAGGTGCCATATAATGACTCATGGTTTTGCCAATCAAAAGAGTGATTCTAATATTTAATGGTAACTTGTAACAACAATAAAAATGAGATATCATTATTCAAAGGAAAACAAAACGGATGTGGAAGATGACAAGCAAATCGCAAATGAAACGCGTTACTTTACCCACTTGAAATTGAGAGTTTTTTTCAATCGCTTTTTAAAACACTTGTGTGATAGCGCGATATGTTGGTGACTGGTAATAACAATAAAAGTTAAATACCATCAAACGAAAAAAAGTGGGATGCTGCAGAGGAAGGGAAAATCGGAACTAAAACACTTAACGTTACTGACTTGGGACTAAGATAGACACTCTTGATAATATGCTCACTTTTGATAAACAATCTTTACTACGTGTTACTATCACATATCGGAAGATCTTCAAAGGTTTTTTGCAGTTCATCTTCCCTTGATAAATTTTATTTGATTTTGTTTAACGAATATCTTTTTTTAAACATACACAGACGCCGGTAAGTTCTTAATCCTTTTCGAAGCCTTGAAATGTTCCACCCGCGTTTCTTTCGTTGAATTCTTCGGATTCACTGGAACGATCATGTTACAAATGTCTCGGTCCTGCAACGCTCTACCTCTAATTTGTTTGAATCACAAGTTAGAGCGTCCTTAAGGAGAGTCTGCTCTCTAAACGGTGCTATTTAAATTGATCTTTTATTATTTTAATATAATCATAAAAGTTTTCTAAAAAGATAACTAGGAAGTTTTATGAACATATCGTCGATACATTTTCTATAAGAACCATACAGACAGGAATAAGTGACAGTGATCACCACCCAAGGTTACTATTATTGTTTTTAATGACTAAATACAGCTGTTATGGTCACGTCACACTGTGTTGAGGCAAACAATGGCCTTCTTAAAATCTCAATAGGAACCACATACGTCAATTTCCGGTGGACTGTGATATTATTTCTTAGGATCTGTCGGTTTTTTCCTTGGTCGTATATTTTATTTGCCTTTTCCCTCAATATAAAATATGATTTCATTTGTAGATTTATGGAACTCCCTTTCCTTTGAGAAATAGCATTGACATATTTATTAATTTGCTATTTCTTTTTTAATATCATATTTGTTGATATGGTTTAGACATAAAGAAAAAATGAATAAATAAAGACAAAACAGATATATAGTGCAAATGTGAGGGGAAAGTATAGAAGAGAAAGTCCAAAGAACGTGTGATTGAATCAAGAGTATGATATTTTGAAAGAAGAAAGTGGAAGTCTGAAAAATCGTAGACGTTAAATTAGAATGTGTATAGATGTAAAAGAGACGAATGATGTCTGTCGCGACAGAAAAGTCTGACGATCTCTTCTTTGCCTACTCCGTCAGGGAAACGGCATGATAGTATGTACGTATGTATGTACTAGTATTAAACGTTTATTTTATACAGTTCATACATGTGAGTTACGGGTTAGGTTCATTGACAATCTCTTTAATCAATTAGAAATATGTTAAATAAGCCTAAAGCGAAAACCAAATCGAAAACCTTCTTCTTGGTGTAGATCTTGGATGTGTTGCTGCGAAAATCTTTTTTAGTTAGGAGACAGAATACTCTCTCTCTCTCAGTCTCTCCTTTTTTTAAGTGGTCTTCCTGGCATACGATGTCCTGCGGTGATCTCATACACCGCTATCCATCTAAGACATTTTTTATATTTCGGTGCTAACGAAAATCTACGCCGCAAACCCCGGTCTGGAAGAAAGGCGTCTTACCAACGAGGACCACAGAAGTTCTTCTGGATATTTCTAAGAACGATTAAAGAAAAATGTGAAACAACTTATTTATTTTTGAAAAATATTCCATGGTTGTTTTGACTATTTCAAATTTGTATCGTAGATGAAACTGATGACAGGCAAAATAAGCGGCCCTGTTAGATACTTGTACTCGTAATAAACCAATAAATCAACTGACCACAAATTCATAGACATATTAAAAAACATGCTTTTTTATACTGATCGAAATATTTTTATTTAATGTTTAAACAAATTATATAAAAATAAGTTGTTTGTTGTTATTACTTGACTGTCAAATGGACATTTGTTTAATTTAAAAAAATAATAAGGGCAATTTATACAGCGCCGTTTAGAGATCAGATTCTCCTCAAGGACGCCCTAATTCGGGAATCGAACTCACTACACTGGACGATTAAAATATTTAAAAAAAAAAGATTGAGTGTAAGGATAAGTGGTAAGTGCCGCCACTAGATTGGGAACGTCCTCGTATCTACGAGTATATTTAAAAATACGTTTAGTAAGTAAACTTCAGAAATGTTTCCAAGAGATGACAAATTGTAATGAACTAAATCGGTTTTAACGTTCAAAAGATTTTTACTCAAACTCTATATTTATAATTCATAGTGCTTGGTCATCACCCATGAAATTAAATTATGTAATAAATTGATCGCAGAGACCATCGATGGCATACGACGTGATGTCTTAACTTCATGCATTGTTTCATGCATACACCTATTTATGGGACGCATATTGATGAATGTAACAAGGCCACTTAATTTGTATTGACAAAAAAACGAATAATTTTTTGTTAATTATAAAATGTAAAAACTAAGTTGATTGAATCAGAGCGAGCTTTTTTTTAATTTTTTGAAAAAAAAAAGCTCACTCTGATTCAATAAAGGAAGGGACGCTGCAGAGGAAACGAAGGGACACTGCAGAGTATAGGAAAATCGGAAATAAAAACGCTAAACATTACTTACTTAAAATTAACAGCTTTTTTTATCACTTTTTGAAACACGCTAATGACGGAGCTAGCATTTTTTTGTTTGACTCACTCTGTAATATTTTTATTTTCCTTTAAATAAATTATCCCAATTTTACTGAAAAATTACGTGAAAACCAACAAGATCAACTATAAAAATCACTTTTTACTAGCCACATACAATCGCAAAGATTGGAATGGATAGGACATGTAAGCAAATCTAAGTTGGTGTAGTCAAGCCCAACAACATAGAAGAAAGGCACTTGGCAAACCTACATAGATGGTTTTAGATAACATGCTAAATAGGATCTTGGACGGCAGAGAAGACGATTGACTTGGAGGAAAAATGTCCGAGAGGCTAAGGCTCTACATTTGTTGTATGATCATCAGAAGGAGGGAACTTACATACGAACTTATCAGGAAAGTCTGGCACTCTTTCCTTTCTACCTACCTCGATAAGTAGACGGTGGGATGGTATGTATGCGTCTTGTAACATTTTATTATATTTCGTTCATTTTTCTCATCACCAAGGAAACATTTTTAATAAGTTTTGAGACAGATAAACCATATATCACGATTTATCTCTAGTGAATAATTTTCATTCAATGGTGTGATGATTTTATTTTCTATTTCTACTGTTTACAAGTCTAAATTCTTATTTTTTATATAATTTCTTTAAGTTGAAGTTAATACATCCAATATACACTTCCTATGTTGGTGTTTAAAATAACTGTCTTGTTTCAGTCAGAGATTCTTATGCAGTTTTCGTTGCACTCCCCCATTATTTTATAAGATTTGGCCTTTTATTACCATACAAAAATTTCTTTCAACTAACCAAACTTGCAACAAAAGTTTAAATATATTATTGTATTGTATTACACTTTCGTTATACACAGTACAACCTGGCGGGATTATTATCATGTAGCAATCTCTTCCAACCAAAGAAAAAAATATTTAATATGTCTTGAGTAAAAATCAGACAAGAATCCTTTTAAAAAAATCTAGGTTCCAATGAGAATCGAACCCACAACCCTTGGACTTGAATTGTCCATATTTTTTAAATCAAACTATACTAGACGACCTCCGTGGCATAGTTGGTTAGACGCCTGTCATTCAGTTCGTGGTTTCGATCGGTTCGATCTCGTCAACACAATTATGGGCGGCAAAATAAGCTCCCATCCAGCGTAATAACATATATCGTATATTAGAAGGTCGAAATCTTCTTTTTTTCATCAAAGCGACGTCACGACGAAACAAAAAAGAAAGCGTCTAAAAAGATTCCTCCTGTGGCGGTGACACACCTTAGTGGAGCAATAATATTAGAGGCGACAGACATAAGTTGACAAGAAAATATAATACTTATAAATTGGCTAAATGCTTGTAGTTCTAACAGCTAAACAAGTCGTCAGTAGTTTCACACAAAACTTCGAATGTAGCAAAACTATCCTTTAACGCCACTAGATCGGAGGAGTCAATGGCCCGATGATGCACTAATGTAAGACTGAACGAAGATCTCTTTGAAAATTTGGATTGATCCAGATAGCCGCAAAAATTACAACAGGGTGAAGGAACGAGATTGAAGATTAAAACCCGGGGATTGTAAGTTCGATTATTTTTAAAAGGTTTGTAATCTACTTTTCCTTTCAGAATCGTTTAACATCATTGTTATGATTTTTCCATAAGGCAATAAGCCTGCCAGGTTGTATTACAATACTCTAAGTTTTATCTAAAGGTTTTTACATGTAATATCCGGAAATCATTTATAAAGATTTTGAATTTATATGAAGATATTATGCGACTCAAAAAGACACGTTGGTAATAGAAGCTAATAAGATATTTCTATATGTTATAATATAAATGCTTTAGTATATACTTGTAAGTATAAAACCCCCTCGACATGAATGACACATGATAAAAATTGATATCGAAAAAACGGGAATGAAGTCCTTGGCGACCCCTCAAAGAAACAGATCCTTCCCAATTACGCTCTGATTTCATTTTGAGTAGTTATTGGCAATGTGTATAAGTAGTAATTTGATATTTTGTAAGTATTTTTTTAATATAATACCTGGTGTCATATGATCAAAATGTTTGTACCAGTCTCTCACTACTTTTAATTTGTTGATGACCTACAACCTACCTACTAACGACATCGTAGCCTAACTGGTAAGCTCTAGTCTTCCACCTGAGGGGTTTGGATTCGATTCTCAGTGGTATCTTAAAATTAAACGAGAAGGAATAAAATGGGGTTCCAGTTTTTTAGAGTTCATCTGATAACAATTATTTCAACCGCAAGACGTTCGTTACTCAAGTGGCTCGATTATTGGAGCCGAAGTCAATATTGTCTCCTGGTTACGGTCTTCAACATTTCCGCATCATCACTTTCGATATGATGATATGCACCATATGAATGAATTAAATCAAATAAATTACTTGTTTATTAACTTCACCTATTCTCTATTTTGAAAATAAATAGTGTGGTAAAAGTGTTTGCTATATATATGGGAACAAGTCGACGATATATATCTGGGTAGTATGTTAAGAAGTAAAGGGCGAGTTCGAAAAGGCATCGAAAAAGAGGTAGTAAGAAAGAAAAAGGTAAACGGAGCACTTAACGATATACCATGTACAATAATCCCAATTTATTAAAAGTAACAAAAATGACAATACATACTCGTAATCGCGTATTGGTGCACTCCTTGAGGTGAAGTTTAGACTTTACAAAAAGGAGCATAAAAGTAAGATTCATGCTGTGGAAATACGTGCATTATGGAAAAAATGTGAAGTGTTAAGGTGTGAAAGAAGGCGCAATAAAGAAATGAAGTCATGGAAAAAAAGATATTTTATATTAAATAAAGAAAAGAACAGTAAATAATTTATACACAATGAATGCCAAAACAATGACTAAGCTAGTACACAAATCAGAAGGGCTAGGTGTACGTGGAAAAGATACACGTGGCTGGATCAAGTGGACCAAATTTTGAAAGTGGGTAAAGTGAAAAGAATGAATAAATGGTGATTGTTATTAACCATGTGTATAACTAAATATAAGTCGTGTATTTGGATAGAAAAGTGTAGAGATATATTCGAATTCTTTCGGCACGGCGTGATAATTCTAAAATACACATTTTTTAAATGTTTTCGTATCATACGCATCTTATTTTTCTTGGCCGTTCCCCTAACTCTGATATCGTGATCGTTTTGGTCTTAAATCATCCCTCCCAGTACAAATGATCTCTAACATTTTATAGCACCACCTGAAATGTTGTGCAAATGATCAAATGATCTCTTACCTTTTATAGCGCCCGCTGCTTTTTTCACTTAGTCACTCCATCCAATATGTACTCAGCCTCTGCTCCTTTTGCCATTCCCACTTCTTCACAAGATTGTCATTTTTCTCATGCGCTATGAGTCCAAGTATTATTATATTCTTCTTACATATAGCACAAAGAAACCCATTTCAATCCCGAGTTCTTCAATCGTTGGCTTTTCTGGCAGTCCGTGGAATGTAACAAAGCGTGACAAAGCGAAAAAAAACTTCAAATCTAATCCCAATGATCAACTATGGGAGATTTTTCGACGACTTCGCAATAAATGTACACAATTATGTCGGAATGCAAAAAGAAAACACTTTTTTGACACCCTTCAAAACTGTCAGCCTGCAAAAAGGTGGAAGGTCCTGAACTCGATGGGTGTCAAATCCTCGGACACCTCAGGTAACTTCACATTAGATGTTAATAACCTTAATAGACATTTTGCAACACCATCACTCAGTTTAGACATTACCACAAAGGAGAACACTCTCCGAAAAATTCATGTAATGCCTCGACCCAATGTTCCTGAGCTCCACTTTTCGGAGGTTGATGTAGGTGAGGTTCGTCGTATTCTTTTGACTATATCCTCAAAAGCGATGGGTGACGACAATATTTCGATTGTATTCATCTCCTTCATTATCGATGCTATTCTTCCTATCATAACACATATTATAAATTTTTCTTTGTCTACTAGCAGCTTTCCTAGTGTATGGAAGAGGGCTCTAATTATTCCGATCCCGAAAGTTGACTCACCCACGTCATATAAAGATTTTAGGCCCATATCTATTCTGCCCACACTATCCAAAATTATTGAAAAAATTGTTCATATACAAATTGACTCCCACCTTAATCAATTTGAATTGTTTAATCCATTGCAGTCAGGATTTCGTCCGGGACATAGTACCACTACCGCACTGGTCAAGATCACGGATGACGTGAGACGTGGAATGAGCTTTAAGCAGTTGACATTGTTATGTCTGCTGGATTTCAGCAATGCATTCAATACTGTAGACTTTGATCTGCTTATGGCTCGAATGCGTTCATTACGATTCTCTGAATCGGTCATAGTCTGGTTTTCGAACTATTTAAAGGGAAGACAACAATCCTGTAAATACCAAGAGCGTATATCTGAATGGACTGATCTCTCTGCAGGCGTTCCCCAAGGTGGAATTCTCTCTCCACTCCTTTTTTCTATATTCATCAACCCAATAACATCGTCTCTTAAATGTTCTTATCATCTGTATGCAGATGACCTGCAGATATATATTCATTTTGATCCAAATTTCTTTCACGCGGCTTTGAACAATTTAAATACGGACCTTCAATCGATCTCGGAGTGGACTGGGGGGCATGGCTTACTCATCAATCCTAAGAAGTCTCAAGCGATCCTCATTGGCAGCCCTCAGCTTCTCGGTAAATTCAACACTGACTTACTTCCTCCAATATTACTTGATGGCTCTATTATACCATTACATAAAACTGTTAAAAACCTAGGAGTGCTAATAGATAACACTCTCTCATGGCGAGATCAAATAAATGAGGTAAGCCGAAGGATCTTCTTCAGCCTTCATTCCCTTAAAGTGTTGCAAAGATTTCTACCAACTAAAACCAAAATTTTACTCGTACAATCTCTGCTCTTTCCGATTCTGGACTATGCGGACGTATGTTACTTGGATGTTACAGAGGAACAGCTGGACAAATTACAGCGTCTTCAAAATGTGTGCCTAAGATTTATTTTCAACCTACGAAAGTACGATCATATAACTTCATACCAGAAGGCATTGAACTGGTTGAATGTTAGAAATAGACGCCAAATTCACATACTGTCTCTATTGTATAATATCCTTAACTGTCCCGCCGCACCCTCTTATCTCGCCGAAAATTTTCAGCGTCTTTCCAATCATGGATTAGCGCTACGCTCAAACAGAGATTGTTTATTGGCCTTTCCAGTTCACCGCTCTTCTTTTTTCACGTCGTCCTTTACTGTCCATGCAGTGAGACTCTGGAATCAGTTACAAACCAATATAAGACTCGCTCCGTCCTTGGCATGCTTTAAGAAGCGACTGAAAAAACTCTTAATTTCTAGTCAGTAAAATAACGTGTTTCATTCCTGATTTTTCTTTTCCTTTCCTCTCCACCATCCTTTCCTTTCCTTTTGATTGATGATATCTCACTTTATATGAAAAATAGTGTTCGGGTGATTGTCCGTCTTTGTGGGGTTTGTGGGCATGTTCTCACGTATATGTTTATGGATTTCGTGGGGATGGATAGTCATTTGAATGATTTATGCGACCACGTAACTTGCTTCATTTACTTTTGTCTGGTTGGTTGGAAGAGATTGCCGCCTGGCAATAAGCCCGCCAGATTGTATTACAATAAAAGTGTTAAATAAATAAAAATAAATAAAAAATAATGTACAAGAGCCACTTTCAATACCACATCTCAAAAATATATATACTCGTAGTATAAATTATGTCGTCGTCGTTGCCGAGGATCCCCTCGCAACTTCCACGTCAATATTGGACTGTTCTTCCACATCGATCATGTGATCTTCTGTGAGAAAACAGCTCGATCCTAGATGCGCACTTCCTAGACATGTTCCTTATTATAGACATGTGGACCCTGCTGAGCCGCCTGGCCATGCTGACGCATATTCGCAGCGCTTTGACTATTTCTCACACGTCTTGTCGCTGAGACGCCATCAGCCCGAAAACATACAGCTCTCCATCCTTCACGATCCTGAGCCACCTGCTCGGCACCAATTTTCAGACACCCCTCAGTGCTTTCTCTACCTACCGACCCTTCGCTTGCCCACTACTTCCCCGTACAAGACGTGTTTTGGGAGCCTATGATTGCCCATGCGTATCACATTATCGGTCCACCACAATTTCGCCTTTACTATCATATCCTCTGTAGGCTTAGAGGTGGAGCGTTGCAGGACCGAGACATTTGTGACATGATCGTTCCAGTGAATCCTAAGAATTCGACGAAGGAACGCGGGTGGAACATTTTAAAGCTTCGAAAAGAATTAGGAACTTACCCGCGTCTGTGAATGTTAAAAAAAAGATAGCTCAAAAACGTGTATAGTATAAGTTATTTAACACTTAAATATTGAATGAGATGAGTATATCCTTTCGTTCTAATTTTCCTTTCTTTCTCTTCCTTGTCCTTGTATTTCTTTTCTCTAGTTTTACAATTATTGATAAAGATTAGTAATTTATTTGCTCCTTTTACTTGAATACAAACGATTTTTTTTGTAGTGTCATGATTTTTTTTTTAAAGCATAGATATGACCGAAGTCGTAGGTATCCTTATACCCTCAAACACTAGGCGGAAAAAGTGCCTGTGTCGTTCGAGGGGAGTATCACAGCACGGGGTTCGAACCGACGACCTTCTGCGGCCATGCACCTCGTTATTAAAACTGTTAAATGTTTCCAAGATGAGCTAGTTGGTTTTAAAAAAAATGCTGCATAGCAATAATCGCGCCAGATGTAGCATTTTTAACCGACTATAAAAAAAATTAAAATTAATATATTTTTGTAGAGGAGTCATGTCAGATGGAAAACATATAATTTCCTCTAAAAGTTTTCCGATCTTTCAAAATTTTCCCTCTATATTTCGAAGCTTTTTCACCAAAATCCTCCTTGTACTGGCAAAATTTAGAATTCCTCACAGATTTTTCTTTGTTAATATAAAAAACGTAAAAGGCTTTTTGAGCCTCGTAAAATATAACGTTTGATTTGACAAGAAAAAATACATTTTACTTGGAAAGAAATGATGAAAAGAAAATGAAAATGCTGGAAGTGAATTTATGAATAAATAACCGGATAATTTCCAATTCCGAATCAAAGAGTTATTTAAAAATTTCTTTTTCAATAATTTTTCTTATCTTTCTCGTTCAATTAACCTTTGACTTTGTAAGAGGTTTGTAATTTTTGTTTTTTTATAAGTTTAATTCTTTCTTCATACATAGTAATTTTTTTTACATAAATATAATATCCTTGATTTTGTTTGATTATTTCCGGTGTTACTGTGTGTTGACTTCAATAAAGGCCAACGTTTTGAAGGCGTTGCAGCCTTTGCTTGTATCAATTCAAACCCGCTACCACGCTGTTATGAAGGGCAAATAAGTTCGCATCGCGCAATCTACATAAGCTCATCGAAATTTTCTTTATTTTTTTATGGTCACAATTTTACTTAATGATGAAGAAGAAACTGCCAAAAGAGATTACTTCACCGACTAGCTTAAGGTCCAATGTCATGTGAATATAAAAATGACTCGCGGCGAAGTCAATGTACATATAAAGCTTATTAAGTCTTGGGATTCAAACAGGCTAGCAAATTGCTAGTATATTGGCAGAAAACTTTGAATGAAAAAAAAAACTATCTTTTGATGCCACTAATGTAAGTTTGGATAAAGATCCCTTCGGAAATTATTGACACCATTATCATCGCAATACCATAAAATGTGACGTGCGGATTAATCTAGAAGGCAGAAAATTTTCAACAAAGCGTAGGAACAAAAATGAAGACGAAAAAAATGCCATTAAAGGTTCCAAAGCCAAAGAGAAATTTGATAGTCGAATAGATCGGATACATCCACGGGAAACCGAGGCGCAACCTTGTACAAGAAAAAAAAATTAAATGCCTCAGCTTATATTATTACATATTTGGTTACCAAATATTGTACATTAGATAATTGGAAATGTTTTTTGACATCACCCGGAGGATGAATGTTATAACGCCTCCAAAATGTTGGTCATCATTGAAGCCAACTCAATATGCCAAAGTCATTTAAAACTACTGGAAAAGGACTTGATAATATTTTACCACAAAATAACATCTACCTTATAAAATAGCTACAAAACATTGTTCTAGCTTTCTCGTACTAAAAAAGTTGTTTGTCATGAAAAAAGTAAAGATATTAACGAATTCAAATAAAAAAAATGACAAAAAAATATAACAGGTAAGAAAACTTTGGATGAGGTGTTGGTAGCATAATTTGTGGGGCTGTTATTTAGTCAGTACTTATTGTTTAAAAAAAAATTGCTCTATGATTTTCATTCAGGGTTTTTCTAACATTGTTGGTTAGAAGATATTGTAAATATATTGCCAAGTTGTACTATAATATATACGTCGAAACTCTAATAAAATACTAAGAACAACGTTCGACATCAAAAGATCTAGGCAAACTTCTTAAAAGGGGAATCGGTACGACCCGGAGTAATCCAGAAGTTTTAAAACCTAAATTGTTTGATTCTATTGTAATTCATTACCTGTCTTGCTTATTTCAGGGGTCTGAATGCTTTAAAACCTTAGTTGTTGATCTCGAGTAAAAATTATTACAAACACATCAGTTTTAAGTTCACATTTATCCTTAACAATTACATTTAATTTTCTGTCATACTTCGATACATTTCATTTTCTTCTCAGTATACGCATTTACTCGACTCCTTTCATTGAGTTTCCACGTTTCACTGCATCAATGTTGATTCTAATACACTGTTGTGAACCATCATTTTAGAAGATCTTGGCATTTTTAGGTTTAAGTATACGTATTTTAGCACTCCATTGATTTTTCCCATCGCAACGCCGTTTATCATCTACCATCCATCTTTCCGTAGTCTGAAAACGTACTTCCCGAATAAAATAATTCTTTAACATTTCTTTGTTTACCAAAATATCACATATACTTTTCCGTTCACACTTTTCAACTGCCATAAATTTTGATATCGTAACTTTCATCCTAGGATATTTCTTCACATTTCATGTCCAAGTCACTTATCATACGCTATAATTCATTATTCCCCGTTAATACAACCATGTCATCAGTATACATATATTTTCATTTGGCGCTTTTACACTTAATAACGATGCACATAGTTAAACCAAACATTTATTTACCATATTTTCTTCTAAAACAAATATTAAATTAAATTCAGGCATTTTACAGTTCAGTAGTTTCAGACATTTTCCATTGCAAGTCGCCATTCAATACTTATTTATTTATTTAACACTTTTATTGCACATACAATCTGGTGAGCTTATCACCAGGCGGCAATCTCTTCCAACCAACTAGACAAAAGTAAATTAAGCAAATTACATGGTCCCAAAAAAACATTCAAATAACCATCCATCCCCACGAAATCCATGAACACATACGAGTATATGAGCATATGCCCACAAGCCCCACAAAGACGGACAGTCACCCGAACATTCCTTTTCATGTAAAGTGAGATATTATCAATCAAATGAAAAGGCAGAGATGGTGGAGAGGAAAGGAAAAAAATCAGGAATGAAACACGTCATATTACTGATTAATTAATATTTTTATTTAGTCAATAAAAATTGCCGAAGGATTCTAGAAAGATATCTTAAACTTCAGCTTTTTCATTATCACATTAATCATGTGTTTAAAAAAAACACATAGATTCAAACGTTTGAAAAAAGTAACATTATTAAATTGGGTATTTTTATTGATGAAAATCTAATGGCGTAATCATATCTCTGAATTAAGCCGCAACGTATTTGCTTAAACATTATCTTAATATAATGCGCAATCATCTGTATTTTTTAAGTCGAATACTACTGCCCCAGTTGCTTATGCTTCCGTTACTTGATTAAAGTTACGTTTGTTACTTGGACGCTTAAAAGAAGATGTTGAATAATAAGGAAAGATTCCAAAAAGTTTATATCCGATTCATTTTTAACTTATAGAAGTATGACCACATGTCAAAGTTTTCGAACAGCCTTCAATGGCTTAAAATCAGACAGCAAAGGAACCTTCACGTTCTATTGCCATTATTTTGCGTGCTTAACTATTTCAATTCTCCTTTTCCTATACTTTAAAACATTTTTTTTTCTTTGTAGTAATCATCGTTTTTTTTGTATCCTCCATCGCCTAGTAGACAAGACAGCTAATTTCTAGCACGGAGTTGTGGATTCGATTTCCGTTGGTACCCAGACTGTTTAAAAAGGGCTCTAGTCTGATTTTTACTTAAGGCTTGTTTAACAGCTTTCTGGTTGGTTAGAACAGATTGCCGCATGCCAATAAACCAGCCATGTTGTACTGTATACAATGAAAATGTACTCGTATTAAAATACAAGACAGTTGAAGTAACCTTAAAGTGTGATTTTTGTATAACACTTTATACAAAAATCACACTTAAAGGTTATTATAAATAGTACAACCTGGAAGGTTTGTTGCCATGTGGTGATCTTTTCCATCCAACTAAAATGATACTAGAACCCTTTGAAAAAAATGATTTTCAATGGGAATCAAACCCACAGCCCCCAGGATGGAAGACAGGTGTGTTACCAACTAGTTCGTGGACGTTGTATATTTCAACAACAAAAATTAAGCGTGAGTATTCACATGCAATTGTTGAATGCCTCTGAAGTACTCGTATCTTATTGGCAGGGGTCTTGATCAAAATTAAATTGCCCGAACGGATTAAGCACATCTTACGTCTAAGTCATGACTTAAGCGAGTAATCTTAAATTAAGTAGGTAAACTCAACCTCAGTGCCTATCTTTGATCAGACATCTGGAGGATAGGGGGAGTGACTTAACTCTAAGAGGTCTTCCTCTTGATTACCATAACTACCCCTTTCAGCAAGGGTAAACAACGCATTAATGGCGATCCATTTGTTGTTGCTCGGGATGTTCCGATATCCTTGATCAGTTTTGATCCTCAGCAGGGCAATATGTGACATATTATATTTTATAATGTACTATATGTTTCGACGTTTTCTGGACAGATTATTCTCATTAAATAAATTATCTTGAGGGCTTATATGAAAAATTTTAATTTATATTTTAGTTCGTTCAATTCGTGATAACAAACTACAATATTTTTTACCAGCAATAGTCCGTCATTATTGACACAAGTATATGTCTTACCCATTTTACACACCTTTTTGTTTTAATATTTATATCTTACTGTTCAACAGTAAAGGTGTCTCTTCTTTATAAATGTGATATATTATTAGCTATTATTATTTTATGTTTTATAACCATATCAAGAAGTGACAGTTGTTATGAAATATGATTTGATCTTAAAATTCCTTGCATTACGTATTATTAATACTTATTGATCTTAGAATTCTTCGCATTACGCTACGTGCATAACGAAACGTTCATAGAATTCCTTGCATAACGTACGCAATCTTAATACAATTTAGTACTGTAACAATAATGATATTCAGAAACTCAAAAATACATCAACCAAAAATGCATAAAAAATTATATTTTCAACATGCATCAGAGCATTTTTAGTTTTTCAATATGAGAGTTGTTACAACATGATTATTTTTATTGTTTTTTTTTCTAGAGTTTTTATGATGTGACCAACGTACAAACGGCGCAACTTATTTTATGTAAATAAACTATACTCCTGGTATAGAAGTTATGACGATTTTGAGAAAATTATGAAAAACGTGGCACAAACAAATTAATCAAATTAAAAAAAGACGGAAGAGTAAAAAACATTTATAATAGGAAAATATACATGACAAGGTATGAACGTGACAAAAGCGAAAGATCTATGCTGGGATAGAATAATTAGGTGATATGTTGTTTCTGCTTACCCAAATAGATGCATGCCCTAATGGTGATGATGATATGAAGATAATGTTCTGATAACGTTAATTTAAGACAAAAAATAAATAAGATAATAGCGGTAGTGTTATCAGCATGCTCAATGGCGAACTGCGAGTTTCATGTCTACTCCAGTGAATTTAAACCGAAACCTGAATAGTGGTGCCAAAAACAATATTGTCTCCCGATTACGATTTTCAATTGTCTACCGATTACGATTTTCAATTGTTTCCTGATTACGATTTTCAATTGTCTCCCGATTACGATTTTCAATTGTCTCCCGATTACGATTTTTAATTGTTTCCGGATTACGATTTTGAATTAGGCCAAACCCTTAATATGTATATGTTGAAGGGAACGATGCAAAATAAGATGAATAAATAAAATGGTTAGTGTATATAAATGTACTGTTAAAAAAATGTACTATCTTAGTTGGTTCCTATTTTACCATCTTCAATGTATTTCTTTTCTCGAGTATAAATAATGTGACTTGCCAACAACAATAATAATAAATTCAGAGAAAGGAAGCGGGTATTTGAAATATCTCGGGTGAAATTGCATTCCTCTCCCTTTATTGCTCTGGTCACAATTAATTTGTGCGAGTGACCCGTCCCGCTCTGTCACAACTCCTAATTAAATTTGCACGTGACGACATCTAACAGAAGACGGAGGAAAACTTCAACGCGAAAAGTTTCGGAAGGAAAGAAGTAGATATATTAGGGAGTCTCATATTTTTCAATGTCTAAAATTCTATACTACATGCATACAAATTAAGCCATTACCTTTTTGGGGTAGGCAGAGAGGATAGAGCACCATAACTTTACTATCTCGACACACATTCATAACCTCTTTTAAATTCATGCATTTTTCTCTGACTTTCTACTTTTCCTTCTTTCAGAATATCATTGATCGTTCTACTTTGTCTTCTTTCAGAATTATCATCGATCAGAATATCTCTAGATCAAATATTACTTTCCTTGACGCCTTCTACTCATATTTGCATTATATTTTTGTTGTTTGATTACTCCTTCTTCATTCATTCATTCCACATGCCTAAACCATCGCAGCGTGCTCTTCTTCATCTTACTCAACACATCAGCCTTATGTCCATATTTATCTTTAATCGCTCCATTCCGTATCCTGTCATATATAATCACGCCATGTATTCTTCTCAATGCACGTCAAATTCTTTACTAAAAGATGTAAAAACATTTTATTGTATTTCACGTTCGTTGTGCACAGTACAACTTGAAAGACTTATTACCATATGAAAGTATCTTCCGACTAACCAGACACGTGTAATATGCATACATACCATCACGCCATTTCCCTTTAGGGGTAGGCAGACAGCCAGAGCGCCAATTTTTTGCTATCACAATATATTTCCTTCGTCTCTTCCATGTCCATACATCTCTTACAGTACGTTTTGTTTTTCTTACAGTTTAGCTTTCCTTCTTTCAAAATTATCACTTGGTTCAACCATACTTTTCTCGATCGTCTTCTATCACGACTTCTATTAACGCTTATAACACTCTTTCACAGTAAAATCCATAGATAAAACTCATAAATTCACTGAATCCTGAAAAAAAAAACTGGAAATTACACAAGGTTTTTTTAAAATACCGGTATCCCAAGACCACTTCGAAAATGGTTTACAGCTACAAAGCGCCGTAACAACAATAAATTACATTTAAAAAAAAAGATTTCGCTAAAAAAATATAAACTTGTAAATTTGATTTATTTGAAATGGCGAATGGACATACCTTAGTGTATTATGTCAAGCCAGCAAAATGGGTATTTCGTGGAAAAAGTCAATTCAATTACATGTGTTTCCATTAGTAAAATGATCACAAACAACATGCGCGTATATTTCTTCAATTGCCACTCATCAGAATATGAATTAAGTTATTTTTGTATATTACATACGCACAATAAATCAATCGTATTTTCAGTATTTCTACGAATAGCTTTGTGAGTTTTAGTCTAATTTTAAGAATTCTCACTTCACATGCGAGTGTCTCGGGTTCATTTCCTAATACTTCTAGGGTTCATTTTTCTTGCGAGACTTTTTATATTGACATTTATTGTTCTGCTGGCACTCACTAAATTGCGAGAGGCATCTTCTAGTAATAATAAAAGGACAATATATGTATCACGGTTAAGAGAATAAACTCTTCTCTAGGACGCTTTAACTCTGGATAACTTAACCCACTTTAAGAAACAGATTGAAAATAGTTTAGTCATTTGTTTTATCAAACACTGTTTATTCCACTTTATCATATATAACGGTATAACCCTATCGGTTTCAAGTTTTCACCTCACCACCAAGTGGGCACAAACAAGACGTTACGGATAAAGTGTGTTTGATAAAACAAATTACAATGTCTTTAAACCTCCATAATGTTAATGCCTTAACTATAAATAGCAGAAAATATTATTAAATTAATAAAAATCAGTTGAGTGTAAGGATAGGAACGTGGTGGCTGCAGTCAAATAGTGACGTGTATGCCAATAGTATAATATAGTAAAAAAAATTGCGCGAAAAACACTCAAAGATTTACGTTAAGTAACATAGCTACTAAGCACAAGAACTACAGCGAATAAAAAACTAGAAAATCATGGATGCTAACTAAGCGTAATATTCTCTAACCCACAGTGCCGAAAAAATAAATAAAGATACTATAGATCGAATTTTTTTTGAGATACTTAAAATATCAATTTGCTCAAGAGAATTGATTTTTCCCCATTTTTCAATTAAAAAAGTTTTAGTCAAGGAAAGCCTTTATTTTAAACTTAAAACAAACCAGAAATATAATAGGTACTTGAAATTAATACTTTTTCAACGTTTGTTTTGGAAATAACAACGGTATCAATTTTCTGATTTTAATGAATTTTGAAAAACATAATTTTCAATTTTATTATTTTACGAACTTTTGTGATTCCTGAAAAAAATATATGGGCTTTCATCTTGAGAAAATGGGAAATATGAAATGGGAAGTTGAAAACAAACAGCAGTAAATTGAATCAAATGACGTAGAACTGTTGCTAGTTATACCCAATACTGAAAAAAGATGCATACAAACTGCAAGTATTGAAGCCATATGTGCAACAGGACATGCCTATAATAATTTTGATTGCATATTCACTTTCAGTTGCACCAACGACAGCACTCTAATCCCCCAGTTTGAGCTGTGCCTTCTAATATATTTATCACGAGTAATGAACATTCGTTAAATTTTTTTTTAATATCATATTTTGCACGAAATGTATACGAGTATCACCATTTTGTGCAAAATATGATAGTAAAAGTTTTTTCATTTGAGTTATTGTTTCTTTGCAGCTCATTAGCTAAAACTAACCTACGGTGACCTAAAATTCACTACTAAAAATCTAAGTTCAAACGAGAATCGAACCCACATTTCACTGATCGATAGACGGGCTTCTTACCAACTAAATCAATGCTCATAACCCGTGACGAGTATAATAAAGGGTACATTGCAAAGTGGAGGATTAGGGCACTTCTCATTGCTATCACCATCAACAAATTGGCTTACACATATAATGTTGTATATAGGAATGGAGATTCAGTGCATTCTTATTTATTTAATACTTTATTATACGTTATGCAAAATAGGGAATATATTACCAAATAGTAATATTTTCCAACCAATCTTATGATTGTTTTAGAAAGTATTGTAGTTTTGAGTGAACAATGGAAGATTCACATTATTGATGTACAAAAACAAACTATGCTTAACTAAAATAATAATAAAAAAAATATAATGTCACTAATAACCAGGACATAGAAAAGAATTTTAGAAAAAGTATAAAAAAACAAGCATCGTCACTGAAGGAAGTTGGTGTGTTTTAATGTCAATAATGATGCAAGTCTTATGTAATATAAATAATAAACTATTATCTCTTTAACAGGAAGAAAGCGAAGAGAATGTTGAACATGGAATTATTAAACATGATGTTAATTCAATTTTGAGATTATGATGCGGTTAAAATTGAGCATATGAATAAGTGAAATTCGTATAAGTATGTGAATACATTTTAACTCCATTTGTAATTGGGGTGTATGCAATTATGCATACAAAGTATTGGCCTTTCTAAGATAAGCGTTGGCTTATCTACAGTTCCTGGAACTTTCCTTTATTCTCAAGTCCTGAGAAAATGCATAACCGATAACGTTTATTATGATGTTTATATTCGTTATCTTAATATGCCTTTTTATACAATTTAAAATTGTAAGTGTTGCCCTATGAAAAATAAAAATACGTTTAAGTTTTTCTTTGTACTACTTAAAACGAAACTCGAGGTTAACTTGACACCTTCACATAGAATCAATATTCTTCAAGTTGCTTTGTCTCAGAAAGAAATCTGACACGTAATTTATTTTCCTCCCCACGAACAACAGACCAACCCCGTGTGTTGGAGCATATTATCGATCCCCCGTCAGGAGTTACCCGGGTGAATGAAGTTATGAGAGACAATCGATCAACTAGAGAACAAACAATTACAGTTTTTATTCTATCGTTTTCTTTTCCTCTCGTGTTCGCTCAACACCACCCTTAATTGGAATTTATTGAAGTAAAATAGAAAATAGAAACGGGAGAACTCTGACAAAGTTGTGTTGCGTTTTTTTTTTCATTCCCAATACAATTTATTTATTTTCGTTACCAATACAGGCTTAGCCAATTATATTGGAATTTTCACTTACAAAAAAATGTTTATATATTTAAAAAAAATTAATATTCAAAAGTTAGGTACTTAAATAAATTGATAAGTGCTCTCCGATGTCCCGAGTCATAAAAAAACATTTTTTATTTTACTTTTGACAATGTAATATGAAATACCTCAAAATCCAAAACAGTTATGTTTGAGTGAATTAAGACCCTTCCAGCAAGCATAGCGGCTCACTGACCCGTTCATGGGTATGTGATTGAGAACAGTTTCTGCCGGCGCGCGGCGCAGTCTAGTGTAATTGTTAGGAAAATTTAACGCTAATCTTTATGGTAATACTGGACAGCTCATAACTCCTCAAACAAGCTTGATAACGTATACTACGAATATAAGGTTTTTTTGTACGCTGAATGAATGAATTAATTAAATCCATGGAGACACCAGTCACTAATATAGACATACTCGTACATATCACTGATATTTTTTTCTTCACTATAAGCATTCTGCCTTGTAGGATCTAAATAAGGTAACCAGTATTTGATATAGTATATTAAATTACGTATATTTTTTATTCGTTTGGTACCCTTCAATATGTACCAAATTGTGATAAAAACATAATAAAAAACATAGATGGGACACAATATTGTCTTCAGTCCCAACTGTAAACGCATAATTCACAATTTGCCATCGTATGAGTGTATTGTACTTTCGTTGTATACAATACAAACTAGAGGACTAATTAAATTTTCATGCAGTAATATCTTACAATCAATGACGACATTCATGGCCAAGTTGGAAAGACGCTTGTCTTTCAGTCCGGACGTTGCGGATTTAATTCCCGTTGGAACTCAAATTTTAAAAAAATAACTCCAATCTGGTTTTCTCTTTAATGTATTTCTGGTTAGCTGGAAGAGATTAACACATGGCAATTAGCCTGCCCGGTTGTACTGTATACAAAGAAAGTGTTATATTATACAATTTTGTTGAAGAAGCCTTAAGTGAAAAGCAGACAGATTTTTTTTCCAAAGTTGGGTTCTAACACGAAATGAACCCGCCGCTTCCAGGTCGGTAGTCAGACGTCTGAGCAACAAGTCATCGTACGCTTTTGAAATACTACCACACAGACAACACTCGCACACGTCTAGCTCGTGCTAGTGTTGTTACCAAATGAGGTCTAAAGCAAACTGGGACCATGTTTTATAATTATTTTTGATACTATCGGGAATCGAATCTAGTGAATACTGGGTGGAAGGAAAGTGTCTTATTTTATTTATTTTTTATTTGTTTATTTATTTTCTCAATACAGGCTTAGCCCAATTACATTGAATAACTAGACCATATAGGTCGTCAACTCAGTAAGGCTAAAAAATAAAAGAAATCAATAAATGTAAAAAAAAATCAAGAAAATTAGATCAATTCTCAACAGGTAATTATACAAAATATAGAAAACCCTATCAATGATTCTTAACTATAATAATAACTTATAAATAAGTTACTCTATTTTACTCAGGAGGTAATTTTCAGTGCTAACAATTATACAAAATTTAATATTTTTTCAGAAGTATTTCATGATGGTGTTACGTACTTTCAAATCATTATCTCTTAATAATAATAATCATAAAAGGACAATGTATATAGCGCCGTTTAGAGAACAAAATCTCATCTCGGTATTCGAACCCACTATTATTGACACATTTAAAATATTTTGTAATAAAGGAAGGTAGTGGTTGCGGTCATTAGATTAGGTTCTCCGCATCTGCATATTGATGACGACCTCCATCTTGCAGCCTGAAGGTTGCGAGTTTGGTTCTTGCTGGTATCCGGTTTCTTTTAAAAAGATTTCCTCTTACGGCTTAATTTTTTTTTATTAAAGTAATACACAACAAAAATGAAACACAACAGAATGAATTATATTTAATTTACATTTTAATGTTTAACAATAAATAACTTTTTTATTCCACTAATTACATTAATCTCTGATACATGTGTTTCCATCCTCTATCTTAAAGCTCTCTTTATTCTATTCAATAATACAAATAATAATTTCAAATTTAGAAGAATTAAGGTTTTACACACGGCACAAAAATTATATTAAACAATTAACGTAGAAATATTAGAGATACAAAAAGCCACATGCAAAAACAAAAAAGATATAAAAAACCAAAGAATGCGAAATAGTTTTACCACGTTTAGACAGTTTTTCTCAGCATTCATATTTACGACAGGGTCAGTAGATCACACATACTTCCGATGAAACATGTCACCAGTATGACCTAAGCACTGCTCTCGTAACAAACCGAGAGCATTCTAGATAGGAGGTAGAAACACGTTTAGCGAGGATTAGTTGAATTAAAAAGTGATTTATTGTTAAATCTTCTAAAAATACTACAAAGTTTAATTCGAAACTTTTGATATATTTAATTAGTTGAATTATGTCAATAGAATTGAAAATACTATTAGAACTGAGCGTCTATGGTACGCTTTGAAAACAAATGTTTTATTAGAAAAATCTAACCTCAAATCAGAAGATAATAAGAAGACGCAACAAGTGGATAGTAAATATGTAAATAGAGATATGAAAAAGCCAGGAGGAAGGAGTAAGGGGATTTTGAAAGTCTCCGCATAGGCATGTATCATAAGTGAATGTAGAATGTATTATGAGTGAGAGAGCAACACGATTTTGATATTGTTGTTTAAATCATAATGCAGTTTGAATTGTTTTTGTGATAACTAGGGTTGCCTACATCATAATTTTAACAGGAATATTTTCGGAGTTAGGGTTGATTCTTCGGGTTTTGGCGAATTTCTTCGGGTTAAAAAAATTGGTGCAAATAAAATTTCTTTAAAATATGTTTTCATGTAAAAATATTGTATCTTTAATAACAATCAAAGTATTTAATATTCTCTATGATGAAGACGTACTAAAAGCTGAATCAATATTAATTTATTGTTATTGAAAATTGATTGTACGATGAAATAAATATCATAAATAAGTATCTACTATACTAGAATAATGAAAAAAATCAGTTTGATAATTGAAATACAATACGTATGAACCTGGTAAAATAGAACTTCGTATTGGAGTCAATTTCGATATTGACTGCGAAATACTTGACTTGTATTTAAAAGCCTCGGATAGAAGTATGTTGTAGAAAATACAAAATGTGAAAAGAAATATTGTTCGTATTCGGAAAACCATCAGATATTAAAAATGTATTTATTTATTAGGACACTTTATTATAAAGTTTAATAATGTCATGCTCAATCTCTTCAATCAACTAGACAAAGTTACAGCATTATTATCCAAAATAAATAAAGACTTAAAAACAAGTAAAAAAAACGCAGTAAAACAAAATTTTACCAAATATCGCAAAATATTACCAAATAAAGAAAAAGGAAGATGGAAAGGAAAAAAATAATCATTCATCCTGTCGTGCAGCTCCGACTGAGCATTGTGACCTTCCGTGATAATCCTTAACCACTCTTCTCCGCCCATCCCTACATTCAACAGTTCGAAGAGCAGTAGTTAAAACTGTTTCGTCTCTCAATTGGTAAGTCCAACGTATTGAGACTCCACTTCTTGTGCGTCGTCCTTACATACTTCAAGTGACACCAAACCTCTCCAAATTGTCTCCTTGGTCACGGGCAATATATCGAAAGAATCAAAAGACCCATCGTAGGCATGCTGTCAAAAATCTATCAGGAGGCATAAGTTCGCCTTGCCGCCCATATAATTCATATCACCTTTCTCCAGATCCACATTTCAAATGCATTTATTCAACGTCTCTTACTTGTTCTCAGAATCCACCTCTCCACCCCATACATAAATGTTGCGAAGACAAGATAAAAAACTTAATGTTTTTTTATCGTGATGGTAATTGTTATGCTCTCCGTATATTTTCGAGCTTTGATATTTTTCCAGCTTTGACATTTCCAGTTTAAAATAGTAATAAAAAAACCCACATTACGTCATTGTCGTTTATATTGGTTCAATAACAATGCTTAATTATATTATAAACATTTTTTATGAAAATAAAACTTTCAGGTGTAAATCATAGTTGTGCATGGTAAGTAAAACTTAACTACATGGAATACTTACTTCAACCAAAAACATTTCTTTCTGAACTAAATATGGTAAGTCAATTGAAGAAATTTACTCCCAAGGAAACAAAACACTTAAAAAAAGTTTGGCACAAGCACGCTAAACGACCACAAAATGCAAGTTAAGAAAAAGACCCTTTAAGATATTTAAGGCTAGGTCGGTCGGTAAAACTAATTCCACGGAACATTTCACACTGTTTATTCTAACGACGGTTGAGGCAGACTCCTTGCCAAATTATCAAGTTTCGTGACCGTGCCGATGTTCTTAAGAAAGTGGTCTATTGTCTGATAGCTGTAAGAACTAGGAGTAGGTAAACTTGGCAGAGCGATGTAGACTCAAGCACTTATAGAGGAGCCGTATGGAATAGAGATACCAAATGAAATGCTGGATTAAATTTGGCGGGAATGAGAATGGCGCTCTCGCGTCTAGTATACAGATTAAGTTTCGTTTAGAATATGTGACACCGCAATTCCGTTTGAATTTCTATGTATTTTAGCGAATTCAACACGAAAATAAATTTTATGTTTCGAAAAAATATATTATTGCATCACCATGAAATTTTTATATAATTCGTCGAAATGAAATATTTTTCGCTTCTACAATACATTGACAGAAGTGTCACGAGATAATTGGTTTCAAACTTAACGACTTTGTATTCAAGTCCTTTAATCAGATGTCTCCATTGTTCTTTTCGAATCTATGGTAAAGATGTTCCTTCGGAGAGAAATATAACTTTGAGGTCGATTTCGTCTTCGTCGAATAAATTAATTGTTCCGAATTGACCCAATAGAGCGGGGTATTATTATGAATTAATGAATTATACCCATGGATAGACACTAGTCACCATTATAGAGATATCACCGATTTTTTTTCTGCTCCACTATGAACATTGTGGAGCAGAAAAAAAAAGGTAGAAAACAAACATTTTACCAACAGGTTACGGAGGACATCAACGATTGTTAATAAATAATAGGGATATTACAGTTGCTAGTCTTGTCGCTTGAGCAACTTTAGGAAGCACTTGAAGATTGAGGAACTCATTTGGGAGGTATACTATACTACAGGTACGCTATACAATACCTGAAGCCATATGTATTACTATCACATATCGAGATATCTACATAGGTTTCTTTGTAATTTATCTTTCCACGTTAAGTTTTTGGCGACTTTCTTACCCAATTTGTTTTTCTAAACATACACAGATGCAGGAAAGTGCCTTATGAAATGGCCGTAGCCCACCACCTTCTTATTGTAACACTGAACTTGTCTATATTTAGTTGTAAACATTTTTAATCTTTGTAATTTATTTTTAACAAGCACTGTTTATTCCACTTTTTTATGACGGTATAACCCTACCGGTTTCAAGGATTTCACCTCATCTTCAGGGGAGCGCAAACAAGACTAAATGCTGTTCGAACTGGCACCGATATAGACACTTCAACGGTTGGAGGCGGGGGGATGAGGAAGGCTAGGTATAATTTCGGCCAGGAGCGGGGAGATTTTGGAGAAATAACTATTCAACAGATGCTCCGATCGGTATACTGACTTAGAAATTTCTAGGGCCTCTAATCTGTCCAATTTATTTCCGTTGCCGCTAATATGTAACAATTTGGCATCATCGATAGAAAAAGTATGATTCTCACGGTGACAATGATTAGCCATTTCAGAATAAATTAGAGGATTTGTTAAGGCAGATTGGTGTTCACGAAATCTCTTTTCAAAAGATCTTCCTGTCTTTCCTATATAGAAATTATCACAGTCAGCACATAAAAGTTTATACACACCACTGTTGCTAAGTATTCCATTTTTGCCTTTCCCATTAAATAAGAGTTTCCGGAGATTAAAGTTAGTGTAAAAAGCTGGCTTTATGTGACTTGGAATATTTTTGGTTATTTCATTTGATATATTTTTTATAAATAGGACTTTGCTCCATTTATAGGTATGCTTATAGGTGTCGTTAAATATATAATCTTTTATAAGTTTCTTTTTTGTTTTGTTTTTTAAAAGTGAATCAATGAGGCTTCCAGGATAGCCATTATTTGTGGCAATTTTTTTGATGGTTATTAATTCCTTTTTAAAATTGTCGTCGGTTAATGGGACACTGAGCAATCTATGAAGCATACAGTTAAAGGCGGCGAATTTATGATTATTAGGATGGTTAGAAGTTGCTGGAATTATAGAGTCTGAATAAGTATTTTTCCTATATATATATCAAAGTCAAATGTGCCTTTTTTCCGAGATAATGTTAGGTCCAAGAAATTTAATTTTCCGTCCTGTTCTGTTTCTAATGTAAATTTTATAAAACTTTCTATAGAATTTAAATATTTAAGAAATTGGTGTAATTGTCTATCGGTACCCGTCCAAACACAAAGAATGTCATCTGCATACCTAAACCAGCACAAAACATTTTTGGTTAACTTAAACTTACTCCTAAAAATACATTTTTCAAAATAGTTCATAAATATTTCACTGAGAAGGGGAGACAACGGTGAGCCAATAGCTAAACCATTTGTTTGTTTATATATTTTATTGTTGAAGTTAAAATAATTTTGTTTGATGCATAAGTCCATCAGTGAAATCAATTCCGAATTTTTAACAAGGTCCTTACTTTTGTCATTTATGATATTTTTTTTTGCGAGCTCTAAGCTCTCCCCGCTCCTGGCCGAAATTATACCTAGCCTTCCTCATCCCCCCGCCTCCAACCGTTGAAGTGTCTATATCGGTGCCAGTTCGAACAGCATTTAGTCTTGTTTGCGCTCCCCTGAAGATGAGGTGAAAGCCTTGAAACCGGTAGGGTTATACCGTCATAAAAAAGTGGAATAAACAGTGTTTGTTAAAAATAAATTACAATGTCTTTAAACCTCCACAACGTTAATGCCTTAACTATAAACAACATTTTTAATCTATAATAATGGGCACGAATCCCAAAGTAGAACGCCCTAAAGAAGAATCTGCTCCCTAATTTTCTTTTCATAATCAATATTATTATTTAATTTGAGGATAAAATGAGATGTACTTAAGTAGTTCGAGAATCATGATCTAGTTCATATAATTCATTAATTTATTTGTATGATACCCCTCAATATTCTTAACATTCATCCTTCTCATACAACTTCCTTCAAAATATCACTTACTTGATCCAATCATACTTACTATATCTTGATATTTCTCTACTGCGCCTACCACTCACATTAGCACTTTATGTTTATTTTCTTGGTCTTCTTTCATTAATTCGTTCTATGTGGCCAAACCATCTGAGAGTGCTCTGTAACTCTAATATGTAGCTCAAGACATAAATAGCTGTTTGATATTTTCGACTATGTTTGAATAAGAATCTTATGATTAGCGATCCTTTACTTAAATACTTCTCGAGTCTTCAAATTGCAAGCTCAGTATTTATTCTTAAATTACCATGTTTATCATCAATTTTGTTGTGATTCAAGAGTTTGCCTTGAAATCTGGCATAGTTATTGCAATGTTTGTCAATTTTCGAGATATTTTCTCTTTTAGAACTTTTATTATGCTAATTCCCACACATTTAATTCAGATGTATCAATAAATATATAATACATCTACACGTTTGAGCAATTCATTCATACACGATCATTATTAATTCATTTACTCGCATGGTATATCTCAACACATTCAAATGTATAAGGCAGAGTCATAAATAAATATTGAAGAACGTGGTCGTCAGATAATAATCGAACTTTCAGGTTAATTCCAACTGTAATAACCAAGTGACAGTTGCCATCGTCCATGTTGGAATTACTACCGCACATGGACAGGCGATAATACGTGCACACGTTTAACGCGAGTGAATATTATTACAAGACAAACTTTTAAACTAGGCTGGGAACCTTTTGTAATTTTCGTTCAAGGTACGATCGGGACTCAAACCCAACATTTTCAGGTATTACACAAACATTTCACCTACTAGGTCAGGGAGGACATCAACGATTATTAAATCGTTCCTAAAACCAGGTGGCTTTTATGCAAACTTTTCAGTTATTTCGAGCTAGTTTTACTAATTTCATCATTTTTTTATCTCAAGCTCTCTCAAGTCTCCCAAATATAATCTCTCCTCCTAAGTAAATTCTTTGTAATGGAACAAGAGTTGTTCACATTGTGAATCTTAAAAAAATAAAAAAAGAGAATTCATGTAACGTTTTTAATATTTTTTTAACTTTATGTTTCTAGCGTTTCTTTAACTTGATTTCCCGTTATGTTTTCATGTGATACATATGATATATTAGGTAGATTTCGATATATATGATAAACTAACTATTAGAGAGTGTCATGTCGCAACTTCCGGAAAAATTCAATGAATTTTCTTTGATCATGGTCAGGAGACTCTGAAACTTCCCTCAGTTAAAAAGTTTATCTATATATTTATTTATTAAAATGACGCAATTCATTCGAGAGAAATTGTCGGGTATTGTAAATTGTCTACAGAATACCATAAAACGGGAAATAGCATTTCTTTTCACATACAGATGAAATCTACCTGATTCTTGTGACCAGTGTCGGAAAGACTTTTTTTTGGTAAAAGGTCTTGAAAATGACTCTTCTCTTCCTCTAAACCTGGAATCAAATTGAATTTACGTATATTTTCATCATAAAGTAAATCATCTCCAGTTTATCTATTCGTATATTAGAACGTGGGATAAGGAGTTATCGATAGTGGGATAATGAATTATAAGGAGGGCATGATTTAGATGTGATTGTTTAGATCAGTGTTCCCCAACCTTTTTAGACCTGTGGACCGGTAAAAAAAGGAAAAATTTTTCGCGGACCACTAATACTGAAATAGAATTGTTTTTTATCTAATATTTTTTAATCTTATATTGTGACAGATGGACAAATGAAACTATAATTGACAAATATACATATAATAGTTAAACAATTTTAATTGTAACATTGTCTGATACAATTAAAATTGAACAAAAACCATGGGGTTTTTGCAACAAACTAATGCGAAACCTGCTGTTGATCTTTGCTAATATATTGGATATTCTTGGCTGCAGTGCTGTCTCTGACAGACGAAGTGCTGCATTCACGTCCAGTCTATTCCTTTGTTTCGATTTTATTGAGGACATGGATGAAAACCCTATATTTAATATTTTTGCATGGCGAATTTCTTGAAATTTGGCATATTATTTGCGGCCCTGCGGAAAGTCTCTGCGGCCCGGTACCGGGCCGCGGACCACCGGTTGGGAAACACTGGTTTAGATTATGATGCGGCTAGAATGATATGTGTGAAAGCTTTGAATCTTGGGAGAAGTGATTGTTTAGATTATGGTGCGGCTAGAATGCGAAATAGAAGCTTGGAATCTTGGAAGAAGTGTGTGTAAGAATATGAATGCAGAGTGGGAATGCTTCAGCATTTTTTTTAATATCTTAGACAAATATGATCGGGTGCAGTTGTGATTGCCGAATGTGATTAGTTCTTCTCCGTTTGAATTTTTAGAGTAGGGGTCCCAAAGTGGTTGATATCGACCCCCGGGGGAATATAACATTATTAGGAGTCGATTCGATGGAGGGTCAATGGAAAAAAGTTAATGAAAAATCACTCATATAGTAAATAACTAAATATCTCTCAGTATAGTAATAAAAGAATACTGAAACAAACTATCTTTAAAACAAGTAAAATTCAATATAAAATATTTTTGTAAAATGAGCACTAAAATTTTAAATACCAAGTGAACTAGCTCTTTCAACTAAGTATTAAAACAGAGGGGGTCGATAAAAGTCAAAAAAATCTTAAAGGGGTCGACAGTCAAAAAAGTTTAGGGACCCCAGGTTTAGAGCAACTATGAATTTATTAATGTTTTTGTATTGTTTGGGTATTCCTGAAACTATGTACAGTTTTTTTTATTATATATGTGGTGTGATAATTTCTTGGTTGGTTTTATTCGTCAGCAGTGTATTTTTTAATTGTCGGCCTCAAAATGTTAAAAATCCTTCAATTTGTCTGCCTAAACGCGTTACAGATATTGGTGGCAAGTGAACTTTAGAAACTTCTTGAAGAAAATCCCTTTTTGGGAGTCTTATCAAAATGTGTGATTATATTTTATATACAACCACTACACTCCACCTAAATCCGAATGTATTTCTATCACATATCGGAAAATCTACAAAGGTTTCTTTACAGTTCGTCTTCGTCTGTGGTAAATTTTCTTGCCAAATATGTTTTTTAAACATATGCAGATGCGGGGATGTTATTAATCTAATGACCGTTGTCACCATCTTCCTATCCTTACACTTAATATGTTTTTTTTGTTATCTTTTAATAGCGCCCTTGAGGAGAATCTTCTGTCTAAACGGTGCTATGTAAAGACTCCTTTTTACTATATTATCAAATATATTTAATTAAGGAGTGAGACCACTTCGTCAATGACCTTGCCTAGTGATTTATTCTCCATATCCTCAGTGGCTTTGCCTAGCGATTTATTTTATTTATCCTCAATTGCTTTGCCTAGTGATTTGTTCTATACGTACTCAATGGTCTTGCCCAGTTAACATGTTATTATACTCTATACTTTCAATGGCCAAAACCTAGTGATTTGTTCTCTACATCCTCAATGGCCTCGCCTAGTGATTTGTTCCGTATATCCTCAATGACCTGGTCTAGTAATTTGTTCTCTACATCCTCCATGGCATTACCTAGTGATGTGTTATCTATATCCTCAATAAGCTTGTGTAGTAATTTATTCTCCATATCCTCAATATCCTTGTCTAGTGATTTTTTTTCTCTATATCCTCAATGGCTTCACCTAGCGATTTGTTCTCTATATTCAAAATGAAGGCTTTTTTCGTTGCTATGTAGTTTTTCAAATTGTCAATTAGCAATGAAAATCGTAATCTTGTATCGTGGATATTAAAAAAATTAAAATATTTTTTGTATACAAAATTTACTGGTATATTCTTTGTTGCAAATTATATTTCCTATATCCTTTTAATTTCTCTTTTTCTTAACATAAAATCTATTAAACCAAGGAAAACTAGAATGCCAGTTTCTGTTAAACATCCCGACAGTCACGCCATTTTCTATAGACAAAATAATTGTAATAAAACAGTGTGCTGAGAAAAACGATTATAGTTTCACTCTGGCAACGTACACACGTGAAATAGAGTTTTAATAACATATCTTCAGCGAAACGTGTTGGTGTAAATCTAACTTTATTATTATTAGATAATTTATTAACAAAACACTTTCATCTCTTGCCAATAGAGGGTAATTTTAGAAATGATTATGCATTCAAATGTATTGTGGGTAATACAGAAATATTTTCTGCTTCCATTTTTATATCCATTTTGTTATTTTTTATTATAAATAGGACAAATTACCGCGGTGTTCCATTCATTTGGAATTTCCTCTCTCTACCATGTCAATAAGATGAATATATTATATGAATTTTCCCTCCATATTGAATACGACGATCTAAGTGGCTCAGTTGGAAAGACACAAGTCTTCACACAATGAAATTGCGGATTTTTTCCCATTCGAACCGATTTAAAAAAAATTATAGCCTGATTTTTACTTCTAGCCTCTAAAACATTTTTTGTTAGTTGGAAGAAATTACCACACGGCGATAACACTAAGGCTAGCGGAATATTTGTATAAATTTTATCATATGAAATTACTTAATAAAATAAACAAAGTGAAGAAGATATTATGATATGTGATAGAAGCCGCACAAGATGAGATCATGTGAAAAGGATGAACACGATAGGAATACCTTAAATTAAAAAAAATGGGTACTAACGAGTCGACGTTTCGATGATGTCACAATCACCATGTTCTAGTCCCACGACTGTTGTAGTGTTACAAAAATCAGTAAATATTCGTGAAAATTCCCTCGTTATTATTAAAAATAAAAGTACTGTTTCTTCACACAAAGGGCATAATATGCGGGAAATGTTATTTCTCTATCACCATGGTGAATTTGCATAAAAATTAAAAAAAGCTTTTTTTAATAAATAACAAATGACCTCTGCCCCGTGGTGGGATTGGAGTACACGGGATATTAATTAGCATTTAATTAAGCATTTAAGCTAGCGGAGCGCGCTTCGCTTAACCCTCATGTCCCGAAATTAACACACAGCCGCGAAATTCCATTCTGGGAACGCCATTAGCGCATAGCTACCCTCTTCGCTCCTCTTCCCGTTCCTTAAACCTTAGGGTAACGCTGTTGATAATTCATCCAAGACAGAATCAATTTGTGGTATTATCATATTTATTATATAAAATCAAAGATTCATGTTAATAATAATATTAAAATGACAATCTCAAGGGCGCTCTAACTCAGGAATCGAACCCTGTTAATAAAATATTTATTCATTAATTTCACTCTCCGGATCATCAATTAAGCCACGTGTTTCCAGTAGGACGTAAAAGAGATCGACTTATCATCAGGTCCTGTCCCTCGTCGTCGTTGCTGGGTCTCGTAGTCGAGTGAGTTGTTGCACATCATCAAACTCACCGGCCACACCAATAGCACGTCAAAGTGATACGATCGGAGCACACCTGCATGTTTTTTTTTTTTTTAAATTGATATGACCGAAGTCATAGGCATCCTTATACTCTCGAATACTAGGCGGAAAAAATACCTGTGTCGTTCGACGAGAGTAGCACTGTGCGGGGTTCGAACCGACGATTTTTCGCACGGAAGTCCAGTGCGTTACCGTGCGGTCAGCCATGCATCTCACACATACTCCTATCCTAAACATGTAGTACAGATGTTTGGACAAACTAGAATATAGTGTTAATCATGTATATCCCCATAATCACATTGCCATCAGTCGGATCATTCAGAGAGATCAGTGTCAGTCTATCTTATCTCAACACACATGCTTCACCTCTTCTACATTCATACACCTTCTAATACTCTTCAGCGATTTATCTGATTTTCTACGTTTCCTTTTTTTTTAAATACTTTCCTGGGTGTTCCTCTTCTTCAACTTCCACACATATTTGCACAATATATATTTTTTGTTAGTCTTTCTTTATTCATTCGTTCTACATGCCCAAACCATATCAGAATACAATACAGTAAATGTTAGATTTCTCAATTTCTAATTTATTTTATTGTTATTTATTAAATAATACTTAACTGAAACATTGAGTTAACCATCCGAAGTAATTTGTGTACTACGTCTGCGCGTAGAGCTCTTCTTCATGTTACTCAAGCTCTCTCAAGATTAGATTAATATCTTGTTTATATGGTTTGGTAATGCTTCAGACTATAGAGGTGTAATGACGTCTTCACTGTCGCCTTATCTGGGTCTGACCTATGTTGTATTGCCCCTTTCAGAAACCCTTACGCTTGTCCCTCTTTGCGTCACCCATCCATCTTAGGCGGTCTGCGTCCTAGAGGTATCTCCCTAGTTGGTAAGGCATCAATTAATAGTTGTTGACCCAAGTTCTCCAAATACATTAGCTATTCACTCACGCCTGAACGCTGGTAAATATTGAACATTTCGAGATTGTTTGTATCACGTATCCCTGAAGCAGATCAAATATCCTACATACGATTTTAACATGTATTCCTTTTACAAGCTCAAATCACTTCAGAGGTTTTTACATTTTACTTTACATATCAGTTTTTGGTTAACATTCATCAATTTAAAACATCGATTATTTTTTAAAGGCAATTTACACAACTATAAAAATTATGAACACAACAACATAAATAATTTATTTGTTTTTTTATTTACAATTTTCTTTTGTTTCATCAATATTTTTTATTCATAACGCGTTATGTTTAATATTTGTGTTTTTCGATAAATCTGCTAATAATTTATTTGCGAAAAGAAAACAAATTTTAAATCTACTTAAATGAAAACGTGTGCGATTTAAAGAACAGTGTTTTTACATCCGCATCACGTATTCTTACACAAACAATACAGAATTCACTCGAAAGAGAAGCAAGCACTTAAGAAAAATTCAATAATAGAAACAAGAAGAACGAAAAGAATTTCCCTTTGAAAAATTTTAAAAAAGCTTTTCTCAAAATAAGCTAAATGATAAAAGTTTATCATTTGAGCGTTATAATTATTAATTGTTCACAAAGTAGTAAGGAATTCACAGCATTTTCATATTATTTGTTTAGTCAAACACTGTTTATTCCATTTTATATAACGGTATAACTACCGGTTTTAAGGTTTTCACCTCATCATTAGGGGAACACAAACAAGTCTTATTTGTGCTCCCCTGACGATGAGGTAAAAACCTTAAAACCGGTAGAGTTATACCGTTATATAAAATGGAATAAACAGTGTTTGACTAAACAAATTACAATGCATTTAAACCTCCACAGTGTTTAATCTATAATTTAACTACAAATAAACATTTTCCTATTATATTTTTCTTTTTGTTTTTCAATACGCTATCTATTTCCTTCTTCTATAGATCACATCAATCACTGGTTTTGTTTATTCAATAAAGTGGTTTATTTGGTATTTGGAATAGTTTATGTCAAATGAATCACACTCACAGATCATTTATTTGTATATTTGAAATATCCAATAAATTTTACCTTGATCACATGGTATGGATAAACATAATATCTTCTTTTTGGCGTAGACCTTGGATCCATTTTGTTTCGAAAATCATTTCTTGAAGGTATAACACCTGTTGGCATTCCATTTTTTATGTTCACTTCTTGGCATGCGATATCCTGCGGAGATCTCTCTTTATCACTGTCCATCCACAAGGTCACGCCAGGACTGCAATTTTTCTCTTCCATCTGTGTTGTAGGTCTGTCAGATGTAATAGTTACTAACCTATCTCAGAGAGGTTTTTGCACGATGGTTATTCTTATGTCTGACGATCGAAAAAGCTCTTTGTTCTAGTTGTGTCGGCTCTGGTTTTAACACTAGTAGTCATAATCGGCCTGATACAGGTGTTAACATACAAATTCAAGCTTTGCCTATCGATGCATCCTTGTTGACAACCAGATTTAATCGACTTTTTTTATTTGTTTGTTCCTCCTTCATTGTGGAGATCATTGTAACTAGATATGTCAATTCGTATTTAAATTACATCAATTGCTCAATGAATATGTCTTTGATGACCAGTTTGTACCTCATTGGCTGGATATTGCCAAACTGTTTGTTTTATTTTTTGAGATGTTCATAGTATAATTTTTAGTTATTTGGTGAAACTTGTATAATAATCGCTGTAGATCATCTACCGGTTCCGTGAGTAAAATGTCAAAATGAAATTTAATATAACCTCTTCAGACCTGGCATCCATTATAATGGACACAGAGTTCAAATGCACTTTGTAAACAACTTTATTGTATACTTTTGTTTCAAATGACAACAAATGATGTGTAGGATACTGTATTATCGACTTTGAACGTTTTGGGCGCTATGTATCTAAACTAATACGACACAATGTTGCATTAAGTGTAAATAATTTACTTACAAACAGAAGCTGTTTTTAAAACCTTAAAATTAATATAGGTCTGAAGAGGTTAAAAATAATCAATATAAAGTTTATTTCCTCGAATATCTCAAAACAGGTAAATTGTGTATTGAATACTTATGGCAAATATACGTCCGTTTCAAAGACAAAACCAATAAATTGTTTTTATTGCAAATATATCGTATATATCAAATTATTTCAAACATTCTTTGAGTATACGGTAAGATACAAGACAGTGCAAATTAACTACGCTTGGTTAACTCTTTCGGATACCATGTGTTTTTCGATTGTCCTTTGAGAAACAGATTTGATTTAGTAAACGCTATACCTTGACCGCATCCAATGAATGTTGTATAGATATATATACGAGTTCTAAAGCTTATATTAAATTTTTAAAACGTGCGCATTTTTACTGCACCGTAGATCTTTTGTCAGTGATTTGAGGAAATACATTTTCCACTGTTGTGTCATATGTGTGTGCAGTGTTATTTATATATGTATACTTATATTAAGTATTTGTGTGTTAATTTATGGGGAATTTTTAGGCTCGATGAGCCTTTGTTGGACATTTGAATCAACCATAGTTGGGCATGGTGACTATCTTCAAAGGCGTTCGAACGCTCATGTCAGCGGCCCTGGTGGCGCAGTTCAGGTTAGGCGACCTCCCGCTTATCCCGAGGGTCTCAGTGAAGCGACGATGGTGAAGACGGTGGAGTTGAGGTGACGATGCTGGAGAAGACGGCGAAGAAGGCGCAAAGACGCAACGCGGTGTGGCGAGGCTTCATGAGCTTTCTTAGCTCTTTATCATTTACTTCTCTACCGTCTGAGGGACTGTAGACTATAAGGCAGAAGAAGAAGACGGCCAAACGTATGAGGAAAATAGATACATATATTTATGAGATCAGGTGTGAGTGTAGGGATGGGAAGGTATCGGCTGCGGCCTGTGTGATTGGAGCTTCCCCGCATTTGCATATGTAATGAATGTTGTGTTTCTCCTTTCTTCAAGGAACTTTTCCACTTATGGATTGATTTATAAATTTTTGAAACTTAATCAGTTGAAACTTAAAATTGTGTGGAATCGACCTTTTTTAAAATTAGATTTATTATGTTGACTCATATTTTATAATTGCATAGTGATTTAATTTGTTGGCCCAAATCATCCTTGTTTGGGTGGATAGCCTAATAAAAAAAACTCCCTCGTACCATATGTCAAACCAGAAAAATCGATATTTTTTTCATTATAGTTGATTTAAATAATACATTTCAGCTGATAGTGTTCATTTACATTATTTAAGGAGCCTTTATTGTATTGACTAATTATTTCATCTGTTTGGTTGCATTGTAAAAATATGTAATTTTCCCAGTTTGACGTCCGAAGGCGTTTGCTAAGCTTGATTATACTCGTAGTATTCTGTTCTGTATCGTGACCTCAATGCTGAGGAACGTAATCCTCGCTAAATCTGCTGTGTATCCTACAAATTCTTTCCAGTCCTCATGCATTCTGCAGTCCGAAAAACCTATGGTAAAGGTAGGCGTATAGCACTTTTCACCTGGTCTCTCCAGCGTATAAGCGAACTACCTCTGCTCCTGTGGCCCTTCATATTGACCAACAGTATTTCCATGTCCTCCTTGCGTGAAATGTGACTAATGAACTATAGCGTATGTACGTCGAGTACGTAATCTTAAAACCTCTCTGAGATGTTAAATTATTTTGATAAACAGGTCTTTATTCAATGTTCTGTCATTGAAATATCCACCAATGATCTCACTCTGACCTTTATCGTCCAATTTTCTTTAGCATACAGGAATATAAAAAAAATCTGGATTTTGACTAGATTTATAAAAATAATAAAAACTGCAACATCTATAAAATATACGGAAACAATATTTTCCCGTGAAGATCAAAAATATTATTTCTGAGAAATCTTGAACAGCATCATAAAATTTTTGCTGTTATCGATTCAAAGAAATTCCTTGCAAGGCTGTCGTAGTAAATTGAGAAGGATTTTCCCTGAAAAGAGATTCGGAAAAGTATTCCCCCACGTACAATTTATGAATACTTTTGTTGATTTCAACTGCTTTATATTACAATGGTCTCTCAATTCCTCAGTAACGGTTTTCAACAAAATATACACTGAATCGGAGATGCTGAAAACGAACAATAAATTTCAATTTAAACCTATTTCGGATTTACCTTTATCGTGAATTTGAAACTTATTTATTTTGATGGATATGTTATGGGGCTTTTACCAACTTTGAAATATTTATTTTGATTTCTAAATTCAGTATATTTAATTTCAACCAAATTTCACACATATTGTATTGTATTACGTTATCTTTGTATACGGTAAAACCTGACGGGATTATTGCCAAGAGACAATATCTTTTAACCAACCAGAAAGATTTAAAAAAGTGTTTTAGTGAGAACCAGACTGGTACGCTTTTTTTAAATGTATACTAATGGGAATCGAACCTGCAAACTCCGGGCTGGAAGATATGTGTCTACTTTCCTATAGCGACACACATATTACACCTCTTCTTCATCTGTAAATCCTCTCATACAATTAACTCCTATAGTTCCCTTACTTTTTACATTTCCTTCTTTCAAAATACTATCAGTGTTTTAAACGTCTCTAAAATATTAATTTATTATTACATCTTAAAACAGAACTTAAATGAGAGAGAGAAAAGACGTGAACCTATTCCGGGTACCATTGAGAGTCGAACCCGAAGCTCTCGGATTAGTCGTGATCGTTATTGATATTCAATACCAGCCCAGTAATCATAAAGTGAAACTTTATCAATCATTATTTATTCAATGTGTAAAGTCAATAGATATCGACAAAATGCCATTTATAACGCATTACAATTAAATTTCTGCACATTTTGAAATCAAGCAATTTTGTAGATGACTTATGTTTATCTTATGATCCAGTCTCTTCTTCAGATAATTTCAAAATACAGAGTTCAAAACAAATGTGTTGAACAATTTTTAAACAACGCAGAATCAGTAAAAAAAAAACAGTCTCATAATTGGCATATTGTCGACAATTGGAATTTGCAATTTAAGAAATAAAAAATGTCAATTGTTTTAGAATTCTACTAAATGATTTTTTAATTTAATTGTGAAATTCGTAAGCTAATATAAAAATGAACCATGTTTTACAATAAAATTGTAATATGTTTTGAGAGAATTTTAAGAAATGATAGTATTGAAGATAAAGTGCATTGGTACGTTATCTTGAAATTTGAGTTTACCGTCTGTATTTTCCTTTGTTATTTCAATTTGTGGTAGCCCGACAGTCTTTGAGACTCGAACCAGCTCGTAAGTTCAAATATCTTCAATGCTACCCCCAGGGAGTACAACCGTCTATATAAGTGATGTCCAACTTTTCCAATATTAAATTGTTAGTATATTTTCATAAATTAGGTGATAAACTCGTGCTTTCCCCTTTTTCAGATATTTTTAAAACGTTTTTGAAACAAGTATTATTATAAACATGTTTGATAAGAAAAGCGATATGTTGGTTGTAAAATATCTGAAGGCTCGATTTACGGGGTGGAAGACAATCTTGTCACGCTCTTCATAATGTGCATATCACCAATGCGGTTATGTTAAGGAGTACGATACGAATTAATGAAAAAATAGCATTCCATAAGTGTGATTGGTATATAAAACGATAGTTTAAATAAAAGTTAAATAAATATCGAGAAAATAAACTAGGTAATTGTTTGATAACTTGGGGATACAACATGAATTGTATGACTGGAAAAATCAAAAAGTTAAATAATATGAAAACATGTCATTTTTCGAGATATATAAAAAATACAAACAGATATAATTGGTATACTTACAACATCTGTGGTCTAATTAGTGAGACGCCTGTCTTGCAGTTTGGGAGTTTTAGGTTCGAATCCTATTGTAATCCAGATTTAAAAAATAAATATTAACAGCCTGTTTCTGGTTTTCCCGGCAGACTTTTAAACATCTTTTTGATTGGTTGAAAGATGTTTCCAAATGACAATAAACTCACCAGATTGTACAGTATCAAAATTATTCAAATTTATTTACTGAAAAGAGCACACTTAAAACATAAAATAATTTGACGAAATTTTTTTGGGAATTGTGTTTTTGCATGTGTTACTATTCCAAACGGGTCAATTTATATATGATCATGTCATAGTCACTTTATTTATTTAATGAGAAAAAATATTCGATACCCCTGTTTCGTGAGAAATGTTTCAGTTGGTAGGGGTGAGACTAAACTTGTTGCGCCCCTGGCTATTCCTCTTTGCATTCTCTGTCGAAATCTTTTTTCTCTTTTCTAGATCCTCTTCTTTCTAGATCTCTTTCCTCCCCTTCCGGATCTCGCAGAAGGACACGGGAGGTAACGAGAATTAAACATCGGAAGCACTCCCGAGGAATTGGCTGTAAATTTTAACAAATCGCTTTTCAAGATGCCACGTTTTAATCACGAAAACCATGGAAAACTTTAACAGAATCTTGTGGTTCATTTATTTGTTTTCTGAGATACTTTTTAAAATTTGTTTTGTGTAACATAAGTTATATTTAAAATAAAGAGAGATCTACATAAAAGACACTTAAGTGTCCTTTTCGTATCATAGTACCAATTATAAAATAAATAATAACATATCAACATATTCCAATGACAAGTGTTCTTTTCATATCATAGTACCAATTATAAAATAAATAATAACATATCAACATCTTCCAAAGACAAGTGTCCTTTTCATATCACAGTGCAATTATAAAATAAATAATAACATATCAACATCTTCCAATGACAAGTGTTCTTTTCATATCATAATACCAATTATAAAATAAATAATAACATATCAACATCTTCCAAAGACAAGTGTCCTTTTCATATCATATTACCAATTATAAAATAAATAATAACATATCAACATCTTCTAAGTACAAGTGTCCTTTCAATAAATACCAATTATAAAATAAATAATAACATATCAACATCTTCCAAAGACAAGTGTCCTTTCAATATCATAATACCAATTATAAAATAAATAATAACATATCAACATCTTCCAAAGACAAGTGTCCTTTCAATATCATTGTACCAATTATAAAATAAATAATAACATATCAACATCTTCCAAAGACAAGTGTCCTTTCAATATCATAGTACCAATTATAAAATAAATAATAACATATCAACATCTTCCAAAGACAAGTGTCCTTTCAATATCATAGTTCCAATTATAAAATAAATAATAACATATCAACATCTTCCAAACACAAATGTCCTTTTCATATCATAGTACCAATTATAAAATAAATAATAATATATCAACATCTTTCAAAGACAAGTGTCCTTTTCATATCATCGTACCAATTATAAAATAAATAATAACATATCAACATCTTCCAAAGACAAGTGTCCTTTTCATATCATATTACCAATTATAAAATAAATAATAACATATCAACATCTTCCAAAAACACATTCAGGGTGCATATATCTTTCAAAATATGACGCAATAAAGCGGAAAATAAAAATAACAAATAAAATTCAATCAACAATACAAGACTTAATTAGGACAAAATAAAAATCCTTTTCAACGGCAACGAGAATACAAAATTATAGGAAAAATTACATAAAATATAAAATGGAATAACTAATCTCCTAATCAAGACGTAATATTAAGGATGCTGAAGAAGGACCTCCCTGAGCTCAACAACAATCAGAAATAAAGTTATTCGATCGTTAATTCTCACAATTGATAAATTACAACGTGCGACTATTATACTATTGACAAATTTTAATTATCAAAGGTACCGTGTGATTCTAGCAGGAATGTAAAAACCAATTTTAGCCAAACTTAATTCATAGTGAATAATTATATTTATTTTTTTATTAATTTATATAATATACGAGTATAACAAGAAATCTTATAAATATATAATTTTTGAAAAAAAAAACAACTGGTAATGTAACGTGGGTATACAATTCCAATGGATCTGGGTTTGTTGCATTTTATTTGTTGTGTCCCCAATAAACTAGACTTTTACCTCTATCTTACTGAGGACCATTCATTATCTTTGAAGTATTACAAATTATATGGTAATAGCAGACGCATCCCATATTAGAAATACAAGTAAAATGATAAATTAAACATTTTTTATTACAATATATGTTATAATGAAGTTTTTCTAGTGTACCATCATTTTAATTTTCATCAAAATGTATTTTACACTATTTAAAAATAATCTGTGAACGTAATTTGTAGAATTCTTCTTTATTCCGTAGAACTTGGTGCATTGTTAGTTTTCATTCTTTCCGATCATGGGCTTTGTTAAAACAACACTAAAGAGTACCCTGTAAACTCCTTTATTTGGTGTGTTCATCTTGTTGACATTCTTCTTGATCGTTTCTTCGCAACTGTCCAGGTGATCACCAGCTTCACGAGACTATCGTTGTTCTTTTAGGCAATATGTCCAAAATACCTTGGGATCTTTTTCGGTTATCGCTAATTCTTGGATGATGGAAATATTGGTGCATGTATCATGTTTATTTCCTTATTTTTCATAGTGCATGTTTCTATTACATACAGTACTATATACAATCTTATAAATTTCTATAATCGGAGTTTTGTTCTTCGAAGACCAGTTAATCCTTCCTAAGAATTGTTATAGCTGACTTTGTTATTTTATATCGTCTTCGAATATTTGCTTCACATCCTTAATTCTTTAAAATGAGGACCACTATTCAGGTAAGTTTGTAGACCTTTTCACAATATCTTAACGAATTACTCCTTAAACCTCCGTGGCCTAGTTGGTCAGTTACTTCCAATCAGAGAGTTTTGGGTTCAATTCCTGTTAGCACCCAAATTTTTAAAAAGTATTCCAGCCTGGTTTTCACGTAAGGTCTCTTACACATATTTTTGGTTGGTTGGAAGAAATTGGAATGTAGCAATAAGCCCGCCTGATTGTTTTATATAAAATGGAAGTCTTATAAAATGCAATACTTCTTGTCAGAGTACGTGTACTATATATAGTATTATACAATATATTATTGAAAACTTAGAATACTGGTTCAGAATCTGACCAAAATAAATAATAGCTTAGAGTTATATCCATTAGACCAGACCTATGATAAGGATGACCGGATTTTTTGCTTCATTATTTTTTTCCGGTTAATAAATAAAAAAATACTTCTTGTACCACTTTCTAAGAGATTTTTTCTTTGATATTTTAGCTTAAGGTTTCTCCTTTTTAATTTTCATCCCTTTGGTGAGTAGAGGGATTAAAGGTAAGCTTCTTATCTCTGTCTAAAGAGGGTGGAATTTGTGTTTATAATATATTATTGAAAAATCTGTGTAAAAGAGAAACAAAGTCTTGACTACAGAAAGATTATTAAAGACTTTCATGAACTGAAAAAAATATCAATTCAAAGTCATATAATTTATAAAGATTAAATAAAAACTTTTCAAATCCAAAACTAGTAAGCTTAGGTTATTTTTTCAGGCGAAGGAAAAATGACTCTCTTACTCACCAGGCCACAAACGACCTCCGTGGCATAGTTGGTAAGACCCCTGTCTTCCGACCCGGAGGTTGCCGGTTCAAATCCCGCTGAAACCCAGATTTTTTTTAATGATTCCAGTCTAGTCTTCCCTTAAGGCCACTTTAACATCTTTCTGGTTGGTTGGAAGAGATAGCCTCATGGAAATAAACCCGCCAGGGTGTACTGTATACAACGAAAGTATAATACAATACAATACGTTGAGATATTGTTTAAATAAAATGGGAGATGGTTCTAAAACTAAAAGTCTTAAGCAATATTGAGCTCTCAAAAAACTATATATACTATAATTTTTACACTTTGATTATATTTCTTATTGATCCAATCATCGTAAAAGGTCCAGGATATTTATCAAATAACTTATTTATTGAAAGATAACCCAGATTTATTATTATTACTATAAAAATTCAAGTCGGATCTATTTAAAAGTTTGGGGGGAAATTAGGTCGTATTGGAGACATAATACTAACTTACGAGTACATTATTGTATTGCTTCTTTTTACACTGACGTTACATACAGCAAAATATAGTGAGCTTATTGTTTTATAATTATTTCTTCCAGCCGAAAGGAAAATTATTAAAAGGTTCTATGTGGAAATCAGTCTGTGACTTTTTAAAGTTTCATTGTGAATTAAACCCTACACCACCGCTTTGGAAGTCAAATATTTCTATCAAACAGGCTACAGAGGTCTACTATATAATCGCATTGTTTATTTTATATAAAACAAATTGTAGAGATTTTCAACTCGTCAAAATTCGTTGAACAAATAATTCCACACAATGAATACGATGATCTAAGACAGCATAAAAGTTTTGCTTTTGCAGTATAAAATAAATTATGAATAGCTATCCTTTCAAGTAATATTGAACTACAGAAAATCCACGAAACGACTCGACTCAGCCTTCTTATTTTGTGGAATTTTGTGGAAAATGGAACCAAAGTATAACACAATCTTACAAATACATTTTCATTACATTATTGTCTTATTTGACAACTTTATTTTCATTAATTATAATCATATTTTTTTTGTCACCCGTAATTATAACACAGCTCATATATTATGTTGTCTTTTAGAAACATGTTAACATTTAAACAAAAAATTGTTTTGGTAAATTTTGCATTTAAATAGAAAAACAGAAAAAATGGACGATCAAATAAATTTTCTAAGTACTCAATTTGACAAAAAAAAACGAGTATGATTTTTAATTTTTGAAGCTTCCATATAACAATAATTTTTACAAACGAGAAGCTTGACTCGAAACTTTGAATTATTCTATTCAATGAATATCCACGCCTGTCTTAACAGAAATTCCAAATGTAAATACTATTCAAGCGGAAGATCAAGGATCTGGAATTTGCATCCTTAAATGAACGAATCTATATTCAGAGACATTGAAGATATTACTGATTCACAAAAATAACCAATCGATAATGTTTTAATATATATTCATTATTGGTTGACTATTTGAATTGATTTTCTATTATGATGGCAATCAATATATTTAAGTGTTTGCTTCACCTTCCAAATCATTGCAAACACACCTTATTACATCATCATCATTGTAAGCTTATTCCGGTCTTATACTGAATAACAACTGGCCTTATGATATTCCATTTCCCCTATATGTCGCCTAACACGCCCATCTTCTTTTGACCACTCTCACGATTCTCTCATCTAGGGTCTTCATCTTATCACAATATCATCCTCTCTAACGCTGAACACAGCACTAAAAAGTACTTGTACAGCAATTCGGATACGCATTGGTCTGGCAAAATCTGACAAACTTAAAAGGATATGGAAAGATCGGGAAAAAAATATGTTGGATGTTTTTGACATATGTTGAAGCCAAAGTTATTCGCATTTCACGGACTGTAAGAGTCACCAACAAGTCAAAGAAAGGCTGTCAACGACGTGCAAGTAAATAATAATCTTATACTTTAGGTATGTCGCTGAAAGAAATTCAGAGAATTTAGAGAAGCTTAGGATGACTGAAAGTGTTAAGGAGTATAGATGACGGTCTCACGCAAGATTGATCGACCAGATCATCAATAAACTACTACGTTCAATAATGAGTAACACGACTAAAATACTAAGAAGCTCCAGCGTTCGTCGTCTCATCTCATCACATGACATACCCACTATTAATTTAGCTTATCTGCAGATTTAATATTATATTTATGACTTTGGTTTTGCGTTCGTTTATTTATTGATCCATGACTGAAATTTTGCCCGTTTCATTTCGAATAATGTTACTTGAAGATTGTGATTTAATTATTTCATAGAGGTAAAAAAACTGTTTTGAGCTTTCCAAAGCAGCATAATCCAGATTTATTCATTCAGCTCTCTCTATAGATTATCCTTATTTGACACTTGTTATCTAATCCAAATGAACAAAAAGTTTAATAGTTTCAAGCAGCATATTATTAAAATTTAAGTACGAAGTTAATTGATCTCAATTTGTAATGAACTCTATTTGATCTCTATTTGTAATGAACTCTATTTGTAATTGATCTGTATTTGTAATGAAGAATATTTCCAACATTTTTATTTAATCCATACTTTCTTATAGCATCGTATAATTCGTCATTATCATGAGTGAATCGAGAAATGTTGCAAATATAGTGATTTGATGCATAAAAAGAATATGCTAGAGATATTTTCTTTTTATTTTAATTTACTGTCCCTTATTTATGTTAAATAAAAAGTAAAGCAAGAATAACTTAGTAAATTCATCAATTCAGGAAACATCAATCGTAATGCTTTAAATCGACGACCGTAATGCTTTAAATCAGCGGTCGGCAAACATTTTTTTATAGGGCCAAATAGTAAATATGTACAGCTCTGCGGGCCCAGAGGTAAACTCGAATGCTGCAAAATTATAATTGCGTGGCGTCACAGCAGAGGCCACCGAATGCAAAACTATAGAAGTGCCAAATTCAGTCGTATCTCGCAACTCCTCAATTCGACGACGGCCCGTTTCGTTATAGTACATAATTTGAAATAAAAAAAAACAGTAATTGTAAAATCCATTTTAAGCTCGCGGGCATAAAGAGGCAGCGGGCCTGATTTGGCCCGCGGGCCGTAGTTTGCCGACCCTTGCTTTAAATGAATGCTACATTATACGAGAGCATGTGCATTTAAATCTACCGAAAATCTAACGTATTAATGTAACACATCGGAAGATCTACAGAAAAAAATAATATCAAAACAATTGTATAGTGCAAATGTGATTAGAAGATGTCATAAAACAAGATCAAAGAAAATATGTTTGAATCAAGTAAATGATATTTTGAAAGAAAGAAACGCAGAAAATCAGCGTAATCGTTGGAGTTGTATGAGAAAGTGTATGGATGAAGAAGAGGTGAAGGAAATGTATCGAGTAAGGAAAGTCTGACGCTCTGTCATATCTGCCTATCCCGACAGGGAAATGTCGAGATAGTATGTATGAATGTTTGTTTTATCTACCATAAATATGAGTTCAATTTCCGTTAAAATAATGTTCATTTTATTACAGAGCCTTGAGCAGAGTTTGTTCTGTAAACAAATATATGTAAATGCGAATGTTGAATATGTTATAACGATTGTTTGAACATGGTGTTGATGTATTTGTTGAATTTCTGATGCGATTTGAATTATGTATACGAAAACGTTGAATTCGTAAGTATGTTTAGAGATTTAAATGTATAGTGAAATATTTCAACCGAGTGTTTAAGTACTGACACTTAGAAAAAGCAATGAAATTTGTTTATAAGGGATAAGACTTCACCACAGGCTTTACCTAGTAATGTAATCATAATTATTATTTTTAACTATACCTACCGATTTACATAGCCATAACTTATATAGATATTTAGCTTCCCGGACGATTTTTGTTCAAGACGATCGGTCACTCGACGTCTCCTTCCAGTCTCTCTCTTCTCCTACCCTCATAAGAACCTGCTGCACGTTATGTAAAAATATCTTTCTCGGTCTACCAAGTGACCATCGTCCATCTAGTTTGGCTTGCATAATGATCTTTGTTGGCCATATTAACTTAGATCTGCTTGCATGGCTTATCCATGCCAACCTACATGACCTTATGTAGTTGGTAATGAGTGGAAGTTTCGTTGAATTTCGAGTTTCTTCTTCAGATTTCAGTTTTCACTCTCGTACAACTTTTTTTGGATTTTATTTAATTTACATATTTTATTTTATTTTTTCCTTCCAACCACTTCGTTTATTTATTTATTTATTTAACACTTTTATTGCAAATACAATCTGGCCGGCTTATTGCCAAGCGGCAATCTCTTTCAACCAACCAGACAAAAGTAAATGAAGCAAGTTACGTGGTCGCAAAAATCATTCAAATGACTTTCCATCCCCACGAAATCCATAAACATATACGTGAGCACATACCCACGAACCCCACAAAGACGGACAATCACCCGAACATTATTTTTCATATACAGTGAGATATCATCAATCAAAAGGAAAGGAAGGGATGGTGGAGAGGAAAGGAAAAGAAAAATCAGGAATGAAACACGTTATTTTACTGACTAAAAATTAAGAGTTTTTTCAGTCGTTTCTTAAAGCATGCCAAGGACGGAGCGAGTCTTATATTGGTTTGTAACTGATTCCATCTCACTGTATGCACAATAAAGGACGATGTAAAGAAAAAAGAGCGGGGAACTGGAAAGGCCAATAAACAATCTCTGTTTGAGCATAGCGCTAATCCATGATTGGAAAGACGCGGAAAATTTTCGGTGAGATAAGCGGGGGGGAGCGGAACAGTTAAGGATATTATACAGAAGAGACAGTATGTGAATTTGGCGTCTATTTCTAACATTTAACCAGTATAATGCCTTCTGGTATGAATTTATATGATCGTACTTACGTAGGTTGAAAATGAATCTTAGGCACACATTTTGAAGACGCTGTAATTTGTCCAGCTATTCCTCTGTAACATCCAAGTAACATACGTCCGTATAGTCCAGAATCGGTAAGAGCAGAGATCGTGCAAGTAAAATTTTGGATTTAGTTGGTAGGAATCTTTGCAACACTTTAAGGGAATGAAGGCTGAAGAAGATCCTTCGGCTTATCTCATTTATTTGATTACGCCATGAGAGAGTGTTATCTATTAGCACTCCTAAGTGTTTCACAGTTTTATGTAATGGTATGATAGAGCCATCAAGTAATATTGGAGGAAGTAAGTCAGTGTTCAATTTACCGAGAAGCTGAGGGCTGCCAATGAGAATCGCTTGAGACTTCTTAGGATTTATGAGTAAGCCATGCTCCCCAGTCCACTCCGAGATCGATTGAAGGCCCGCATTTAAATTGTTGAAAGCCGCGTGAAAGAAATTTGGATCAACATGAATATATATCTGCAGGTCATTTGTGTCGACGAAAAAAAAAATTTTAGAATTGATAATCTATCTCGTATTTACTAAAGATTTTTCCAACAGATATTTTACGATACATTATTTTTTTTAATGCATGTACATTAAAACCAAAAACCAACAAAATATCATTTTAAAAGATTTTCAGTTCATTTCACTTTACTTTTTTAAGGTGAAACAATTCTGATCTGAAACTCGGAATATTTATTTAAAACCTACTTTCACATTAAAAAAAATAATAAATTGTTATACTCGTGCACATAACACGTAAAAACTAAAATAAATTTCTAGGTAAGTAATTTTGAATTGTATGAATTTGAGTTAGTTACAAATCATCCGACTTATGCCTCAGAAAAATAGTCTTCTCTGAGGCCGTATCCAACTGGGGGCATTATGTTGAAAACATTAACAGACTTTTAGCGATTGTTGACAAGAAAAATAAAAATGAAATTTCATCAATCGACGGAAGAAGGAAGGGATGTTTGAGAAGAATAAGTAACATTGCTTACTTGAAATTAAGAGTTTTCTCAATATTATTTTTACATAGTTTTACAATGATGAAGCGCGTAACGTTAATTAGTTTCAGAGTCTGGTTTTAGAATCTCTCTGCGTGGACAGTTAAAGACGATGTAAAAAAATAAGAGGGACGAACTGATAAAACCAATAAATATTATCTGCTTGCGAGTAGCGAAAGTTCATCATTGGAAAAATGCTGAATATTTTTTGCGAACTAAGAGGGAACGGCAAAGCAGTTAATATACTGTACAAAAGTGACAGTACATGAACTTAGCGTGTATATCTCACAGTCAGCCAATTAAGTTTAAGGTTTTTTTTTTTAACCTGGCGAGTTTATTGCCATGTGGCAATCTCTTCCAACCAACCAGAAAGATGTTTTTATAGGTCCTAAGTGTTAACCAGACTGGAACCTTATTTAAAAAAATCTGGGTTCCAGCGGGGATCGAACCCGCAACCTCCGGATCGGCAGACAAGTGTCTTACCACCAGGCCACGGAGGTCGTCATATAGATCTTTCATACTAAAATAAAAATATTTTACTTATCGACTATGGTATTTATGTTAAAGTTGCTGAAAGTTGAGTATTTGTTTTGAAGAAAATATTAAGCATTTTATCAAAAGATTAATGACAATAATTTTATCAACAAACGTCATCAGGTTTAACTTAACCAGCTAAGACACGCAAATAACAAATCATTACAATAACAATGAGTTCTAAAAAATATTTTCCTTAGTTTAGGTTAAACTTAATCTGAAATCTACAATTTCATTCTATAACCAGAGCTTTTCAAAGTGTGTGCCTCGGCAGGATTAATTAACCCGGAGGTGCCGCGGGAATTTCGATTTTTTTAATATTTCTAGGCAATTTAAGACCGTCAAAAACAAAAATTATTGACATGGAACTGGTAGATGATATTAATGAAGGGGTATCCTTTGCTGCGAATAATCCATTGTCAAGGACTTACCTCTACAAAGCTGGATTTTCGAAGCTTGCTTTAACCTTTCCCTTCATGTGCTAAAAACATCCGCGCGTTCCGGTGTTGTGTATTCAATACACATGTAAAAATGAACGATTTAAAATCGGAAAAATAAGAATATTCATAGCCAATCGCTTAAATTAATTAAATTTGAAATCAAAAGTGATAATTGATATTTAATACCTAAAACATGAAAAAAAACATCGGCCGACGTTCACAAAATGGGCAAAGAAACCACCTCAAACGAATGCCCGAGAGCTACTGAAGCGAGCGAACTGAGATTCTATTTCTTGCGTTCCCATATACCGAAGTAGAGTGAGAGTGAGACGTGAATACCGTCGCTTCTTCACCCATAGCGGTTTTTTAGAATTAATATACATATGTCACACACTTTGATTGTATTGGTGAATTTATTCCCGATTTTTACAAAATATCTCTGATGTGGCCGATAAGGGCTAATTATTATTAATATTATTTTTTTCGTTCAATGCGTAAATATTAAAGTCTTTAGAAGCAATGTGTACTAGTTACACATCACAGGGAAAGAAGGGTTAATAAATTCAAATACCACTTAAAGCTTAACGGGGAACAGGAAATTAGGGTAACTAAATAAAGTTTGATTTTACGATTTGAGAAACTATGTGTTGAACAATAGGCTCATTCATCCCACAAATTACTAAGATTTTTAGGTCACCGAAAAAATATATACACTAAGGGATCCATGAAACTAAAAAGTTTGAAAAGCACTGCTGTAACCTAAATCTACGTTAATCACTGTGTAATTTATATACGTGGCATACTGAAAAGAAAATACCCTTAATATAAGTAATGTTGACGAGCAGATTAATGACCCTAACCAAGTCGTTAAGTGTTTTTTAAGGTTCTTAACAAAACCTATTTGGAGGCTGATAAAAATATATATATATCAGCCTCCAAATCAGTGATATATTAACCCACGGCCATCATCATCATCCTCGCATTTCCCCATTTACAGACAGCCCTCGACTTTCGTATGTTCGATTTTCGTTTAATTCGTTATTTCCTACATATTTTGTTTAATTCGTTATTTCTTACATATTTTGTTAAATTCGTCATTTCCTAATATTTTGTTTAATTCGTTATTTCCTACATAATTCTTTATTTCCTACATAATTCGTTATTTCCTACATATTCGTTTAATTCATTCTCTCTCTCCGTGGTTGCAGTCCTAAGACTGGTTTGCAGCAATTTCAACTCTTCTCCTCCATTCCCCCCTGTCCTGTGCGGCTCTTTTTAAATCTGTATATGTTGAGCAGCGCACGTCCACCAACAGGTCCTCCAGGTACTCTCGGCGTGGGCGTCCCCTAGAGTTTGTCCCCTCGGTCATACCCTCCATTATGGTATGCAAGAGGCCCTCTTGTCGTATTATATGACCGATCCATCTTGCACGCCTTTCGGACAGGATCCTGAGCAGGTGCCTTCCTCCTTCGATTCGTTGGAGAACCTCTTCATTTGTGATGCGGTCTCTCCAGGAAATTCCTAATAGTCTTTTATAGGACCACATCTCAAAAGCCTCTAGTCTTCGTCTATCTCTTTCGGATAGACACCATGTCTCGCAGCCGTACATCAAGATACTCCATACATAGGTCTTGATGAGGAGTATTCTCAGTTTTAGGTCTATATTATTTGATTCTATTATTTTCGACCTTTTATTAAATGCAAGTCTAGCCTGATGTATACGGCTGTCGACCTTTATTAACCTTATGTCGAACTTAATTCATTATTTCCTACATATTTTACAGATAGTCCTCGTCTTTCGTATGTTCGATTTTCGTATATTTCGTTATTTCCTACATATTTTGTATTTGTACTTTGAATTCTGCACGATCATTTTGGCGTGACTAAATGAGCGCAATAGATGTTTACTTCATCAAATAAAAATGTCTTCATCTTCGGTGCATATACGGACACGTTTAAGCTCATTTATCCAGAAATAAACAGTCTGCAATGCTGGCCCAGAACCCCCACAAACTTCATCCAACTCGACTTTTATCTGCGCGGCTGTTAACTTCTTCAACTAAAAATGTTTTATAACGCCACGGAACTCGTTTTTTTTCATCGTTGCAGCAAATGTCAAAGTAATCGATTCAGATAGCTTTCAAACGTTAACTACACGTCGTATCTGGCTGAAATATTATCAGAGGTCGCTTGAGCAATGACAATTGCTAGCAGTGATGTCACTATGAATTGTGGCATTACCTTTTGAAAATTAACCATACTTTTCAAACTACGAATGAGAATAAAGATATTTTAATGCATATTTTGAGAAGCGAAAATTAATAAGGTGGGAAATTGATTTTTGTATAAGTTAACTCAGATTAAAATATATCCATGAAAAATGATAATTTCAAATTGTACAAATCAATGGAAGAAAATAGAAATTGCTACAAATAGATGCTTTGTTTTACGCTTATTTGAAGAAAAATATCACTTCAAAGAAGTTTCAAAAGAGTATTCTAGAGAAGCAGTAAATATTATAATTCCAGATGGACTGTATTGTTAAAAAACAGCTTTTAATAAACAAAAGCTAAATAGTATTTAGCTATAATTAGCTATAGACAACTTGCAGAGCCGTTCATAGTCATTTTACCGCCCTTAGATAAGTTAAAAAATTAAACCCATATATTTCAATAAACGTAGTATAATCAATATTCAATACTATTTTTTCTTAACTGTAATGAAAACTTAAGAAAAGGTGAGCTTTTATTATTTTATTATTAGCATGCGTACTTATCTCGTATTGAACAAAAATCCAGATCTCGATAAATAATAAAAGGAATCTTACTCACCTACGTAGCACCTACCTGAAAATAATATATTCTCACCTATAATACGAGTACATATCACATGATATAAAAGTGTGGCGCTCGATCTTTTCTAATAACCCCAATAAGGATTTTACGTGTAAGTTAAAATGTATTATGTTAATAATAAGAAAATAATGATTAACACATTGGTGTTAATAAATTGAATTTACCTTTGCTATATTTTCAGTTCAACGTTTCAGGAAAAACAGTGTATCTTGTCGATAATAAACTTGTGTTTGAAATTTTGCGTTGCATCCATATTACTATCAAAGTTTTCAATCTTTGATATAAAAAATAAAAAAGTATTTCAGATGTAATTGTCCGATTATTTTTATATTAAATTTTCCGCCTCTTGAAAATGTCACGCCTTCGTACGCCACGCCTTCAGGCTTTGCCTTCCTTGCCTAGTGGTAAGGGAAGGCCCTGACTACTTGAATTATATATTCGATAGTCTACAGTCGTCGACTTCCGTGGTCTGCTTATTAAACTACTTGAATTCCACCCAGAAGTTTCGAGTTCGACCAACCAACGGTACCCGAAAAATACAAAAATAAAAATTGTCCCAGTCTAGTAAGTCCCACAATATTCACACGCACTAGAAGTGTTATTTATTCCTTCTTTAGTGGTGAGGTACTATTAACAATACATGTGATCGTAAACTGCTAGTTCCGTATCTACTCAAGTGGTTCTAAACTCGAAGGCTCAATTAATGGGACCGATAGCATTGTTATCTCTCGGTCATGGTCTTAATTTTGACCATATTATTAATTTATTGAATAACAATAATAATAATTAATGAAACTATTTACAATAATACAAGAAATGTTCGAACACTCATCCAGAATACTTCCACGTTAAATGGAGGGAAAAAGTGAATCCAGAGTCATGGTTCGAAAGTTCCAAGGTCATTTTGGCAACATCAGTCATACTAAACTAAAAATACGGGTTATTTTACGTCCACACTAGCAATGTGAAACAAACGAATTCTCTTCCGGTAAAACCGGTAAAATCCTCACATGAACATTTTTATCATACAAGTATTTTTTCGACAAAAAATTGAGCTCCTCTGCTGACGCCACATCAAAGTCAGAATATGATGACTACGACGGAGACAGAATATATTTTCTCATATGGGATGGGGGAGATAATTGCTTCTCCATCTTGTGTCGGGCAAAATAAGCCATTCCTAGTTGACACAAAATCATTATCATTACATAGTCTACTATTAAAAAAGACTTTTCCTTCGTCTCTCATTCAGAATTCCATTTATTCTACATTTTTTCTAGAACATCTCAAACTATTCGAATCTTTTATTGTACTGGAAAAAAAATATTTTTCTAAATCTTTCATCATTTATATTTTCTACGTGAAGGAATATGGTTCCTGCTGCTACTGCTATTTCTTCTCATTTCATGACTCTTTTCTTTATCTTAAGCGTTGCATATGTTTTTCATCTGTATTCTTTCACAAATAGTCCAGTTCGATCCCACCGCCACCCTCGCTATTATGGCAGACGAAATAAGTTCCCATCCAGCGCGATCTACACTAGAAGATCAAAATCTTCCCTTTTATGAGCGTGACGTCACGTAGTGAGAAAGAAGAAACTGCCCGAGGGACTCATTCCCTTAAATGGGAAAATAATAGTAACGAGGACGAACTAAAGGTCTGACATCACGGGAGAAGGAAAATGACTCACAGCGCAGTAAATATACGTATAGAGCGCTTTAATTCTAGAGTTCAAACAGGTCAGCAAGTTGCCAGTACTTTCATAGGAAACTTCGAACGCAGCAAAAATATTTTCGTCGCCACCAGATCCGAGTAGCCGATTGGTCCGAAGATGAACCAATGTTAAGTCGAATAGAGATCTCTTCGGAAATTATTTACTTGATTACCATCGCAGTACCACAAAATGGGATCTGCAGATTAATCTATAGATACCCATAAAAATTATAACAGGGTGAAGGGACAAGATTAAAGTTTAAAAAAATGTCATTTAGGCTTCCTTGGCCAGTGAGAAGTTTCGTAGTCCAATGGCTTTTGGATACACCCACGAGGAACTGAGGCGTGCCCTGATGCAAGGAAACAATTGAAATGCCTGTCTTCGCACGAGGGATGACGATCACCAATGTTGCTAAGTAAGCTTCTTGGCAGACTTTAAGAACTCTTTTACATGCAGTCGAAAAGAAATTTAAAAAAACATTTATTAAAATAAATACATAGGTAACCCAAAAAGTTTGTATGGTTTTCAGAACAGTTCGCTGTAGTGACTTGTATTTTATTATATATTCTTATGACTAACAGAGTTCAAGTTATTAATGCATTATTAAGCGCAGATATGCATCAGTCAAAATGTACGCTTTTACTTGGGATGTAATTTTGCATTATAATTTAAACTCCTTAAAATATCAGCTAAATCGAATGTAATTCGATTATGTTTGGTTTATGAATTTACCTTCGAGCTATTTTCAATGACAAGTCACAAGTCACTGCAGCGAACTTGATCAAAAACCATATGAACTTTTTTGGTTACCTAATAAATTCATTATTTTATCATGGATGATACTTGTGCGTAAATATGCCATGTGCATATATAGCTACTAACTTGATGTGTACGGACGTTCATGTGACGTGAGAGAGGTTTTACCCTGAAGCTATACTGGACAGGTACAAGTTCACCCCCGTTCCTGCCGGGGACCCTAAGAAACAGGTCCGGTCCATAAGTACACTGAAAGATGCACCGCACCTTTGCTTTATCGTTGACCTAGTGGCTAAGAATACAATCACTTAATAATCTGTGCCAACGCCTCAAAGAAATAACGTTAGAATTTCTTATCCTAACTTTTCTCAATATACTTTCTTTAATTCTCAATAGTCTAGATATTGAGCCAAACTATGCAATGATTATTCTCTTCTCACGCAAAGACTGGTTGAATCAAGTGAATCATATTTTAAAAGAAGAAAACATACGAAGTCAGAGAAATTGTAGGAATTATATTAGAAGTTTTATAAGTTTAGAAGAGGCGAAGGATGTGTCAAAATAAGATGGTCTGGCGATCTGTTCTCTCTGCATACTCCGTAATGGAAATGGCGTGATGGTATGTATGTATATAAGTTCTCTAATTTGGATGATGTAAAATGAAAGTGAAATACAATACACAACAAGTGTTCTCGAGTAAATCCAGCTGCTCGCTCATCAACGAATCTACAAAAAATAGGATGAAGAACAAATGAAAGAAAATAATTCAGTAGAAGAATCACTTCCAATAGAAGAAGTTATTCGATTTAAAATATTCGATTATGCTTGGCTCATTAAGTGGTTGAATCGACTCTGTAGTTGAGGAAGGACGAGAGATAACAGGAGATAACAGGGTACGAGAGAGACGAGAGATAGAAGAGTATGAGAGGCGCTTCGCCATCTGTTGTAGCAACTCTTGCGGAAATTCATCGCCCTGGCCACCCCAAGCTACGCCTGGAAAATTCTCTCCTTCATAGTGGAAATCACGATGGGAGAGTTTGACTATTTTGCGTTATACTCGTATTTTTGCTGTTCAATCGGTTGTGGGTTTTATAAAGTATCTGTTCAATTTTAAAATAATAAATAATATGGAAAAACTATCGTTATGTTCCAATTAATTTGTTGAACAGTTCAGAATCTGGAATACAGACACAAATTTTGTTATTTATACATATTAACTACTTTTACAAAAGTGTTCTTACTAATCATGCAGCTTTAAGATGTATTAAAAAACAACCCTTTGTGAGAGTTTCTGTTAAATTTATGATTAAATATGACACTTCGCCTAAAGCCGAACGTATTACTATAGCATATTGGATGATATACGGTTTCTTTGTATTTATTTCCTTTTATAAATATTCTGCGAATTTCTTACCAAATATGTTCTTCTAAACATATATGTATGCAGATGCGGAGAAGTACCTAATCTAATGGCCGCAGCCTTTACCTTCCTATACTATCTCAATTAACACATATTTATTTTATGAATTCTTAAGCCTAGAGATGCATAACTAAACAATAATTAAAGTGACAAGTATTCTTAATCAGTAAATTATGAACAATAGTAAAATTAAACAATTAATTTTCCAAAAATAAGGGGAAAATATTACAACTTTCAAGTACAAAAATCTAAGTTTATATTTTTATGTATAAATATATTTTTATCGTTTATTACATACCATCAATCACTTTTTACCAGACTCTCATGAATAAACCAAATGCTTGTTTTTGCAAACTCAGCCCCCTTTGTTAAGTCGAACAAAACGATGATTTAAAAACGCATTTCAAAAATGTTAAAACGCATCATATTACGTAGGTTATGTTTTAAATAGACGATAACCGGGTCGTAATCGGGGCGCTTACCTTTTTAATGGCCCAAGAGCAACAGTACCCTTAATATCGGCCCCTGGCATTAATATTAATTTATTTTCTCACGTAGTTACGTGGAAATTTTGGATTATGAGTTTAATTATGTGAAAATTACTTTTGCTCATCGCAGAAAATGAAATGGCGGAATTATTTTTCAGGTTAATCGTTTGTTGTTGCTAGTTGTTCGCGTTAATACGACACTTAAAACGTGAAATCACTTTTTTTCTGTCATATTTTACGATTTCTGTTAGTAACAACACAAAAATAAAGTCAAATATTAAATGTTTTTTTTTATTATTGTTCCACTAATCACATTAATCTCCGCAAAACGTGATTGTGTATAATAACTCACATCACGAGGCTCTCTTCAAGTGGAGTAATCTTTGTTTGTTTGGAGAGCAATGCTTAGGTCGAACAGGTATCTTGTTTCGTCGAAAATGTGTGTAGTCTATAGAGCCAAAGGCAAAAAAAATGAGGGATGATTTTTTTACATTTTTCAGTAATTTATTGTTTTATTTTTGCTTATGGAGAGATATATATATATATATATATATATATATATATATATATATATATATATATATATATATATATATATATATATATATATATATATATATATATATATATATATATATATATATATATATATATATATATATATATATATATATATATATATATATATATATATATATATATATATATATATATATATATATATATATATATATATATATATATCTGTTTTTAAATTCATTGTTTTGTAAAATTTTAACTTTCTTTGAAATTATGATTTCTTACTATAATGTGGTTTAGATATTATTCTAAAAATAATGTCTCTCTTAAAATATTTATAGCATATTCTAAGAAATAAGTTACCTATTTACTGTAGGAAAAACGCTTCTTGGATCCATGTTTAATTAATTTTCACCGGCTTTCCCATAAACTTTTCATATAAATTTTCAGCATAATAGGTACATAATCACTATTGATTTTTTTAATGCTGGTTCCTTCCATCACAATTTTCAAATTTCTGATATATTCAAGGATTTTCACTTACATCAGAAATCCTACGCTAATAAAACCTTTAATGTTAATTATTTAATTTTAAAAAGAACCATCACGTCCCGTTGATAGGGGATTTTTTTTAACTGATTCAATTCAAAGTATGAAATTAAGTCAAAATATATATTTTATTTTAATTATACTCGTACATCTATGATAAAAAAACGTGAAGTTTTTAGTCAGCTAATCTAATCCAAAAACTAGGACACTTTATTTGTTTATTAATTGAATGTTACATTTTCCACAATTTTTATGAATTTTATACAATCATTTTTGTTTGTTTTTTAATTATTTTAATACTTGGGATGATATTGTTCTCTGTAAGGGATTTATATGTTGAAAGTTCCATGGAACGAGTTGCACCCAATCCTCAATTTTGGATTAACTGCTTGGCAAGGATAGCTTTTCAATTACCGGCTTACGTCGAGTTCTCAAACAATTCAATATAGTAGGGTTTCCCAATCTTTTTTGGACTAACGTCCCCTTGAAGCATCTTAGAATAAGTCAAAGCCCCTGCCTCCCAATATAAACTTGAATATTTTTGCGACGTAGAGAAGGTGGTTTTTGAACAGTTCTTGCAACGTAGAGAAGGTGAAAAATCACGTTCTATAATACCAACATTTTGACTATTTGTTAACAATAAATGATATTCGTTTTAAAGCATAAGAATTAATGTGAGCCTTAAAACATAGGCTCAAGATAAAAGTCTCGTAACTAAAGATCAACGAAATCGATGAAAAATAGAGGATACCATGGAGGTTTTTTTAAGTTAGTACTAAAACAAGATATTATATTTCTAGTTTTTCATAAAGTTATTTTCTTTCATACCTATATTTTAATAACATAGATATAAATAAACCATAGATTTAACACAATACTATATGTAAGATATAAAAAAACTATAGATTCACATTTATAATTTTACATACACATAATTTTGCAGTTGTCAAACAAATGGCTTTTAAAAGTGAGCAAGCAAATATTTTTTCTCATTGGAATATTTAATTTATACCATGATAACCTCATTGGAAGCCCTTACGTCCTTCTCATACTTATTTACACCTAAACGCCCACTGAAAATTATAATCGTACCCCAGAAAGGTGATATTTCTCATCTTGAGAATCACTGATTTAGAAATAGTACACACAATGAGGGTGACAGCTTAGAAAAGCTTGCGGTTTCAACTTGACAGGGCTATCCTTAACAGCTTTTCTCTTCTCAATTGTAGAGAGTAGAAATTGATGGAAAGGAATCGTCCAAAACTTGAAGTTGTCCGGAACATTAGCCATTGGATGGGTTTTTAAACCATTCTCAAGTTGTGTAGTTTTAGTTATAGCAACTCATATTTAAACTGATAAGATTTTTATAAATTAAGACGTTAGATATTTCAAATTTTATGACGAAAATGGTGAAATTGGAACGGCCTTTAGTGAAATGTTTATTACTGTTAGCAAAACGTGAAAGATAAAGATAGGCGAGAGATAAGGTGGGGGATAGGGATGGGACTAAAATATCCATACTCGAGCCAAGCAGTATCAAGATCTACTAAAATGATGATTAACAACAGCGAATAGTAACAACGATTATATGTGAGAGTGAAACTTGCAAGAAGATTAAAAATAAAACTTAGAAATAGAAGGAAGATAACTAAATGTTGTAGAAATGCGAGCACTGTGAAGAATATGTAGTGTCTATGACCAAATATTATATGTGAGAGTGAAACTTGCAAGAAGATTAAAAATAAAACTTAGAAATAGAAGGAAGATAACTAAATGTGATAGAAATGCGAGCACTGTGAACAATTTGTAGTGTCTAGGACCAAATATGTGTAATAAATGTGCTTTTTAAAGATAGTGTAAGCTTAAATTCGATTTGTTTTTAAGGGTAAAAAAACATATTCAGGTTGTTTGAACATATGAAATGAATGCGTAATGAAATATTAACAATTCAAAGATAATGACAGTCATTATACAGAAAGACCTAAAAAAATATGATTGCATTAAATTAATGAAAATCGAATGAGAAAAAACGGAAACATTAGGTATTGTACAATATAAGATGTGTAAATAAGGATGACGCGATGGAAGTATGTGGTGATGGAAAATGTGGCGCTCTGTATTTTTTTATTGAAAAGGAAAATGGTGTAACGTTGTATTTGTAAAAAAAATTATATGACAAACTCGTACTTACATATAATCAATCCGTACAACTTGTGGGATAGACAGATACAACAGATCTCGCCTCTTCCACATTCATACATCTCGCCATGAATAATCTTCCATTATTCATACTACTTACTTTAATTTCATTCAAAATCTAATACGCGTGATCCAGCAATTTTTTTCTTAGTCAACCCC